>PVJD01007081.1:0-89002 GCA_004026545.1 Mormoops blainvillei | reverse complement strand
CTGCATCTGCTCACGCATGAGTTGCTGGCGTAGCAAGATGCGTGATGTCATAGTGGAGGAGCTTATTGGAGGCTTGGAGGCCCCAGGATGCTCCTCGGAACTGCTGTGGAAAACCAAGAAAACACACATTTAGTTTCCTAATGAAATCCTTCATTTGCATTTTGGGATACCCTAAATTGTACCAAACTACAAAACGAGCCTGTGCAAATGAATTCTAGTTGTAGAGCAGTACTCCACATAATTGAAAATCATGAAGAGACAGTACTGAAGTCATTAGCAGTTAAAATAAGTCAGCTTGATTACATCTAGGTATTTTTATCATGTGGCTTACATTGGGGACTTTTTCTTTTTTCTACATTTTATACTGCATGTTACTAATCACTACCAACTATAGTACCATCATACAAAGGGTCAAGAAGCAATGCATCTCAATGGAACCCAGGTTTCCACACTTAAAAATGAATTGCTCAATTTGCTTTTTCATAACTGAATCTAACCAAATAACACTCCTACATGTTATGCCAACTCCTTGAAGTCTAAAATGTTTACTAACATGGAGTGCTTTAAAGAAAAGGTGCATTTTGTCAATGGGGAAATTTTTCTAAGATACACAAAGTAAAAATCATTAAAAAAAGAAGCATTCGCACAAGAATGTTAATACTTAGTCTTTGGGAAAGGACACAGAAGGTGAGTTGGTCTGACACCCGATTTCTTCTCTGCCTGCTTTTCTTTGTATCGTCCTTTCTTCTGATTCACATTGGCATGCCCTCTCCTACACACACTCTGTGATTTCCCCAGAATCCTATTTCTCAGGGCTAGGTACTTACTGTTCCCAAAATTATTTAAAATGCTTATGTACTAGTCACATGGTAAGAAAAAAAAGACTTCCTAATTTTATCAATATGGTTTTTGATTGATATCTTCCCAGTTCCATGACATCAAGTTTTTAAATCCCTCTTTGCCTTAGTCACCATAACCAGAAGAGAAATATGAGTTTTTTGCCCAGTTACCCATTTAACAAAGTGAGAGTTGTTTCTTAAACTTCTGTTGCATCATTATATTTTAAAGCCTTAGCTCACAGAGATTTTGTGAGGATTTGGTAAAATAATAAAATAATTCATGTAAATCCCCTATTACAAAGAGCACCATGTAGTACTGCCTCAATGAGTATTCAATGTTGCTATTATTATCATCTAAAAAAATTTCCTTGTCTTTTATCTCTAGCAATATACTTTTCTAAACAATACCTTAAGGACATAACAGTACAAAATGTTAGCCCTTAGAAATGGGGAACATTTTTTTGAGAAAATATTTGCTCCTCTGTAAGTTACTCTTCAAGGAAAGCACCTTTACTTTCCTTCCTTGAGTGTAAACCTCAGTATGGTCTTTACATTCTAACAGTTAAAAAAAAGGCTGTCAATCATTGACTATCCTCATGAATTCCTTCAAACTCTGCAGGTAACAAAACATGCTAAAGGATGACAAATGTTTGTGCTTTACTCTCCCATGGTTCCAAAAAACTACATAATAAAAATCAACCTAGCAGTTTACTTGTTACTCACCACAGAAAACTGTTTCAGTAAATTGTGACAGGTTCATATAATGCAACACTATGCAGCCATTTAAAATGATATAGAAATATATTTATTGTTTTGAATAAAAATTATACAATATAATAAACATTTTATTTGCTCTTCAAGGCATACTTGTTTATTTTTATTTTTTTGAAAAGGACTTAAAATTGTATTTTTCAATTACAGTTTACATTCAACATTATTTTGTATTAGTTTTAGATGTACAGCATAGTGGCTAGACAATCATATACTTTACCATTTGCAACAGCACAGATGGATATAGAGGGTATCATGCTAAGTAAAATAAGATATTCAGAGAAAGACAAATACCATATGATTTCATTTATATGTGGAATCTAAAGAACATAATAAATGAACAAGAAAACAGAAACAGATTCATAGACAGAGAGAACACACATGGTTGCCAGAAGGGAGGAGTATGGGGTACTGGGTGAAAAAGGTGAAGGGATTAAGAAGAACAAATTGGTAGCTACGAAACAGTCACAGAGATGTAAAGTTCAGCACATAAAATGTAGTCAGTAAGATTGTGATAATTATGTATCTGTAGTGCCAGGGGGAACTGGGGCAAACATAATACTAGGTCTGTCCAGAAAAAGTCCAGCCATTGCTAATATAACAGGAATGGTTTGTGTGATATTGCTGCAACCTGGTAGACAAGGAGAGTGGACTGTAATACACATGCATGAACAATGAAGACTTCACTGTACTAGTCAGTGGAAGTAGTAGACACTGTTGAGTGAGCACGCGTACTGTGTGGCAGTTGTATTTAAAATGACTGCGAGTAGAGCAAAGAATCTGCATCAAATTTTGTGTTAAGCGTGAACATTCTTCTGTGGAAACCATTCAGGTGATTCAGAAGGCTGCAGCTATGGGCAGCTGGTGACTGGCAGTTTCATCACAACACGTCTGCTCATGAATCATGTGCAGAGTTTTTTGGTGAAACATCAAATCACTCAGGTGACTCAGCCATCCTACAGCCCAGATTTGGCACCCTGAAACTTCTGAATTTTCCCAAAACTAAAGTCACCTTTGGAAAGGAAGAGATTTCAGACTATTGATGAGATTCAGGAAAATACAAAGGGTCAGCTGATAGCGACTGGGAGAGCTTGTATGAGGTTCAAAGGTGCCTACTTCGAAGGGGGTTGACGCATCATTTATCTATGTATAATGTTTCTTGCATCTTGTATCTTCTTCAATAAATATCTCTATTTTTCATATTACATGGCTGGATACCTTCTGGACAGACCTCATATAATAAACTTAGAAAAACCAGATGTAAAACAGTATTTAAGGCATGATTCAATTTTTAAAATGTTCGCTAATGAAAAAGTATAATGATAATATCACTCTGAGTCATTGCTGGTGTACTTATATTATTACAATCCTTTAAGAAAACAATAATATTAACATAGGTTGTGAAATTGTTTGTACTATTTGACTCAAAATTTCATTAGTGGACAACTTTTCTAAGAAAATAATTCAAAATGTAGAAAACCTGACATTACAAACTATTTTCAAATTGCATAATATTCTGAACCACCTAAATTTGTCCCTTAAAATGAGAATGGTTAAGTAAATTATGAGGGGAAATGTTAGTCAAAGGGTACAAACTTTTTGTTACAAAATGAGTAAGTTTTGGGGATCTAAGGTACAGCATGGAAGCTATAGGTAAGAATACTGTACCCTGTACTTGAAATTTGCCAAGAGAATTCTAAATCCTTCTATCTACAAAAAAGTAAATAAAAGGTAGTTATATGAGGTGACAGTTGTTATTTAGCTTGATTGTAATCATTTCACAATATATACATGTATCAAATCATGTTATATACCTCAAATGTATACAATTTATATCAATTATATCTCAACAAGACTGGGTAAAAATAAAACCATTTAAAATTTTAAGCATAAAACAGTTTTAAGAAAAGGAAATCATAATACATGAATGACACATGAACTTAATAATATAGTACTTTTTAAAAATATACAAATGTAAAGCAAAGAGGAAAATGCATGTCATAGAAGTAAATTAAAAGGTTGAATTAAAAAATGTACTCACATCCTAATTAAAAATAAATAAAGTATGTGTATGCTCACAAATACACACAAATGACTAGCAGGGAATGTTAAAAGGTGATCATAGTTTCCAGAGCGGGAGTGGAATTACAGGTAAATTTCTTTTTTAGTTTTTTCCCCCTGAATTAAATAAAACCATAATGATTTTTCTCAATGGCAGAATATATGCCAGTAATTTAAGAACATGAAGAAATGATCTGAGTGATCAAAGTCACCATTTGGCTAGAAAAAGGAGACTGGATCCACCTCAGACCGTATTCTGACAAAAAGATGGGAACATAGTGGCTGTCTCCAGCACACTGGTTCTCTTGAAAGTCTTCTAAATCTCAGAAGAACTAAACCCTCTCTTTTTCACAGTGACACACACAACTTGAACAATGTTGATAGCCTGCTTATCACTGTAACGCCATGTACTCATCCACATTAATAAAAGTAGCCAATACTGAAAATAATCTATTCACCTGGTAAAGATCTACTAAAAGACAATCAAAACTAAAATGTACTTTCTTAAAGCAAGTAAAAAAGGCCAAGAGTAGGGGGTACTATTTAAAACAAACAAACAAACAAACAAACAAACAAACAGTCTTACTATTCAAAGCCTGTCAGGTTAAAACATTCCCAGAGTGACTGATCCTTTTGATAAAAACAGGAGCAAACCTTTGTGCTCTAGCAAATGCAGCTGTGGAATAATTGCACTAATTAGCTGCTCAAGACAACCCATTGGCTGTGACACTGGGGAAAAATCCTTTCAATTAACAGTAAAGCATTCTTGAGGCATTTTAAATTAAAATTATGAGTTATCAACCACATTAAGGTTTTGGACTTGAAAGTCTACAACAATGTCATTTAAAGTATTTACTGAAATATCCAATCAGGAAAAGAAAATTAGATAGTAGACTTGTATAAATAAAAGAAAACTCCGCTAAAGAAAATCTAGCAGAGTTCACTAATTGATGTTATTAATAAATCTTCCATAAATAAAGTGCAAAGGAATATTGTGGTCACTTCATCGCACACACTCCCTGTGGGATATTTCTACATCATTAAGGTAACTCCAATATTCTCACCTTTAGTTTTGATCTTTTAACATCCCTTTCTCTTAGATATAATTGAATCTGCAATTATCACCTTAAGATAAAAATGAAGATATCCACACTTCCAAATGTCAGCAAGACAAATGAGTATAATGTTTTAAACTCATAATTGAGATGAGAACATTACAGGTGACCACAAAGCTCATTTTTAAAATAGCAACCTGATACATAAGCCACTAATGGTAAACAAGGAGAGCTGCCCAAATGCACTTAATTTTAAAAGCTAGCTGAACTTATCCAGGGCCCAGGAAGCTCAATCTGCATTAGATAATCCTAATTCCATAAGTCTGATTCCTTTTAATCAGGTTATATAAAGGTTATTTATTCAACAAACAGTTATTCAGTGTTTCCTCTGTGCCAGTTACTGGGACTACCTGGTCTCTAATCTCACATAATTTAAAGCAATGGTCATATAATTTTTATGAGGTGTCTTAGAATTAAGTCAATTACTATGATTATCTGACTCTTATCTAGTTCCACGTGGGAAGGTATACATCTCACCATAAGAAATCACCCTTTGAAAGTCAATTAAAGAAGCAAAAGCCTTCACTGGCCCTTGTCTGAATCACTGAAGCCAGTCATATAACTTCCCTGAGGACTGGGAAATGCTGAATAGTGACACCAGTGGGACTGATATCAATTGGCCTCAAATTCTATTAGGCTGGCCAAGACGTTTGTTTTTGTTTTTTCCATAAGATGGCTCTAGTAGCACTTCGTTGTCTTTAACTTTGTTAGGCTATATTGTGACAGCTGTCATGTCAGCGTGCATTTAAAAAAAAAACAAAATTGGTGAATTTTTGTATAGCCATTTTAATAGTGAAGATGGAAGAAAATATGCAACATTTTTGGCATATTGTGCTTTATTACTTCAAGAAAGGTAAAAATGCAACTGAAACACAAAGAAAAGATTTGTGCAGTGTATGGAGAAGGTGCTATGACTGATCAAACATGTTAAAAATGGTTTGTGAAGTTTCTGTGCTGGATATTTCTCACTGGTTGATGCTCCATGGTCAGGTAGACCAGCTGAAGTTGACAGCGATCAAATCGAGACATTAACTGAAAACAATCAACATTATACCACATGGGAAAGAGCCAACATACTCAAAATATTCAAATCCATAAAGTTATTGTGAAAATTAAAAATCTGTCTTTTATTTTACGGAAAAAACTGAACAGACTTTTGGCCAACCCAATAGTTCAGCTGCTGGTGAGCAGTGATCTTTAACGAGCCATTACACCTCTCTGAGCCTCTCCAAAATGTTCCTCCCAAAGGTATTGTTTTGACTGAGTGAGCAAATGTTAGTTAAGTTAAAGTGCTCAACCCAGCACCTAATATATGGACACCAGGTAGCCACAGGTACCTACCTGGTAGTCATGTGCTCCAGATTATCTGGTATATTCCTAAATTCAAAGAGTCAATTCCACTGCCTTCATTAACCACTTAAGTATATTAGCAATTCCATTAAATCCAAATGATATCTGCCTGACTACTCCTCACCTTTGACGGTGATGCCAAATCCTTTACTAGGCCTTAGGAATCAGTCTCTGATCTCCCCATCAGGGTCATCCAAGGTAGGAAACTGCTGGTCAGTTGAAACTTGGTCTAGTCTGAAGGAGCTGATAAACTTTTTGCATTTCCTCTCTTCATTTCCTCACACAGAATCCAGCTCTGCCACTTGACTAATCTATAATTGTGGCCAAGTTCGTCCATCTCTGAGCTTTGATATTTCTTATTTATAGAGTGTTTAATATATCTGTCTGTCAGCAATGTGATGATTAAAATTTGTAATAGGTGTTAAAAGCTAAGCACAATGACTGAAATATAGTCTAATAAATGTGAAGTTAAAAAATTAGTAAAAAATAAAAAATTAAATTACGAACATACTACTTCTTTCCTGATGCAGGGAAGTAATTTTGTATAGGCCTATATGCAAGTTTGGACCATAGCAGATTCATCTTTTAAGGTTTAGGCAATCCGTATTTAATTCAGAGAACCTCACAAAGTTTTTCAGAGGTGAAGAAAAAAAGATAATTTATCCTGCGATTATCTCATGAGTTATAAAGTAAAAATCCTAGCATTTTTCTGAAGGAAAAGTTAATATTCATTATAATCATTCAGCTGATAGAGCTCAAAGCTGAGCATTGCCTGCACCAGGGCACAATGTAATTCTGTCCAGGAAATCACAATAGCTGATGTTCACATTCACAGTGGGGACACAGAAAGGCATGGTAATGTTATCTTCTTCATGAAGTATAGATGAGAAAGCTATGTCATGGATAGGTTAAGCCACAGGAGTTTCCAAATGCACACAGCTGACTATCACAAAATCAGCTGAGTACACTAAAATCAAAATGCCCAGTCTCCATCCCTATAAATTGATTTCAGTTTAGGTCAGTCCCAGGAATCAATATGTCTACAAAAATTCTGCAATTGATTTGGATGCCTGGCCATAATTCAGGAACTAATAGTCAAACACCCAAGATCACTCAGCCATTAGTAGGAGCTGGGATGTGAACCCACATCTCTGAGTCTAGGACCAGAATACTTTCATCCATGTCTGAGGAAATTTACATTCCATTTCCACCACCAGAAGTCTGACAAGAGCTCTGAAGAGTCCTACCAATACAGAATCAACGTGTGGAATGGGATGCAATGGGAGGATAACTCCTGCCAATGGGCCATAAACCCGGACAGACAAAAACATCAGTCCAGAAATTGCCAATGGACCTTTCTGGTTACAACTACTTTATCATAACTAAAAGGAACACATAGGCTGAATCTACGGAAACTGCCCCAAAACCAGTTTGTTCTGTCAGCTGAAAGAAATTCTTAAGAGTCTTAAAAGTGCTTCCAAGTGCACAAATCACTGAAGTAAGAGTTGGTAAATGGATATGTCTTTTCAAATGACAGTCTAACATTTCAGAATGATCAGCACTTCCATTATCTTAATCTTTCCAGTCAAAGTAATCACTTTGTAAATGTAAGGATGACTTTTTCACCATGTATAGTGGAAGCAAGTACCGATAAGAAAATACTGAAAATGAAATAAGACAGTAAGACATTGTCACTTGTACTTAAAACAGCTGAGAATATAACCTATATAAATGTGAAAGTACCACATTTCAGAGTTTGGCTTCAAAAATTGAGATCTTCTGGACTTTTGTCACTGACAACCTTGGGTTTTAATGGTCAAAAAAGAAAAAAGAAAAGAAAACCTGCCAAAATTCCAGCGTTTTCCAACAATATTACCAGCTCGAACAATAAATAGTACAGGTTTCTGGTGAAGAGAAAATAAAAAGAGCGTGAAAAGTATAACCAGTCTTTATCCTCTTCTTTCTTTCAAAAAAATATTAGAATGCTTTCTAAAGGCCAGGTTCTGTTGAACATGAAAGATGTCTATCACAGTGTCCAAAGTGGACAGTATCCCTGTACCTTTCATTACACAGAAGGAGGAAAACACTCAAAAGTAGGAACTACCAATGATATATAAATTAAAATCTGAAATCTTTATTGTTTTAACACCTGGACCCCAAATCAATGATAAAAATTGGAGGCTCTCCATATCTATTCAACATTAATATTCCTTGCCCTGACCAGTGGTTCATTTGGTTGGAGTGTGGTCTTGTACACCAAAAGGTTGTGGTTTTGATCCTCAGTCAGGGCATATACCTAGACTGCAGGTTCGTTCACTTATTGGAGTACATACAGGAGGCAAGCAATCTATGTTTCTCTAGCATATCAATGTTTCTCTCTCTGTGTCTCCCTTCCTCTCTCTCTAAACACAATAAACATATCATCCGGTAAGGATTAACAAAAAAGATTATATTCCTTAAACTAGACCTTCAGCTGGTACCATGAAAACACAATAATTGATTAGATCAAAATCAAGAGCACCTTAATAATGATCCGAAAACATCAATATGCTTCAAAAAAGAGTACAAAAGAATATCGTGGAAAAAATTAGTACATTTCTTTATATGTATATATATTTTATCCATCATTTTTATTTTCTATTTTTGTACATGTTCTATTTTTGTATGTACTAATATAATATTAGTATAGTTGCACATATACACAATTTATAAAATAAAATTAAAATGTTGAGTTTGCTTGAAAAAAGTTCTTTAGGAGTGATGACCAATAATTTTTAAGAGACCTCAGTGGTATATAAACGATGTTTTTCCAGGCAATTTTCATCATCAGATTTTGTTTATGTTGGTTATTTACACCACTCCCAAAGAGCTTCTTATTTCTATACACTCCAACTAAGGAGAATGTCAATCTCTTAATAAAAAAATATTTTCAACCACAGATGTGAGGATGCCATTTTCTCACTGTATGACCACACTGATCCCCATTTTCCACAGATGCAACTATGGGGTGACACACTTTTAACACTCAATTCCCTTCAAGAAACCTTCTCTGAGAGTCAGACCATCAAATGGTTCTAAAGCAGATGAAGTTGAAGTGCCCAACACTCAAGCTTTCTGTCTTTCATATAAAGCTTCCTTTTACTAGTCTGCACTCTAGAATTCTTGCTTACTCTGTCCAATCATGGAAACCCATTCACACCTAACTGCTATATTTTAAAGTGCTGAGAAAAACTCACCCCTCTGAGGTGTATGTAATTAATATGGCATGGTATGATACTCCACCTAGAGCTTTTTTAAAAGAAAGAACATTTAAATGCAAAGCTTGGAAAATCCAATAACAGAATTCAGGCATGTGTGAAAATAATTGCAAGGATCTTTTTAAAGACAGAAAGCCCTTCCATTCTTACTCAAATAATTTCCCAGGCACAAGGTATGCTCTGTATACTTGTCTGGACAACATCGTAAGAGGCTGGAGAAAATGCAAAAGCTGTACACCGGCATTCTTAAGAATTGCTGCGTGTCTACCAAGTTTGTAATACTGAGTGGAAATCAAGACAAAAGTGCAAAGTATGGTCTCAGGAGCAGTTCAATGAGTGTACCTGTCATGGTGTAGGAGGCAGCCTTACAAAGAGTAGTAATGACTTAAGGTGGTCACATGTTTTTTTAAATTTATTTTTATTTTTTTTTTAAATTTAACCTTTATTGTATTTTTCCATTACTGTTTAGTCCCTTTATAGCCCTCTTCCCCAGGAAATCACCATACTGTTGTCCATGAGTCCTTTTTCCTTTTTGCTCAAACCCTCTACCCCTTAACACTCACCCTCCTGATCCCCACCCTCCCACCCCCACTTAGCTGTCATCCTGCTCTCCATCTATGAGTTTTACCCTTTGTGACATTAAGGATGGACCTGGGGAACATTATGCTAAGTGAAATAAGCCAGTCAGAGAAAGACAAATACCATGTGATTTCACTCATATGTGGTTATATGTTATTTATTCCTGCCAAGTATCCTGTCCCACTTCTTTGGTAAAATACCCTGATTTAACTTTGAAGAACCAGCCTCCTCACTTTTAGTTCATGGGGTTATGGTGCTGCTACTAACTCCAGATATAGAAATACACCCCTGGCTGGCCAATCACATCAAACTGGCTTGTGCTACAAGATGGTCCAATAAGTCAGCCATATGCCTTTGACTGAAACTATTGGGGTAAAATAAATGTCTTCATACTAAGGTTTGGATAGATGGTAGAATGTAATTCTGGAACTTTCTGGGCCTATCTGGAGAGAAAAAAAAAAGAAGCCAAACTAGATGAAACAGTAATGTGAGTTGAAAGAGGAAAGAGAGAACTGAAAAGAAGGAAGAACGAGGAAGGAGCCAATGTTTGGATGACAGTTAATACCTGAATCAAACCATCCCTGAACCCTTGATAACCCTAAATGTTGGATATTGATTTACATTTTTGCTTAAGTTAGTTTGATGTGCTCTCGTATACCACAGAGAGTTTTTGTGACATTTTAGAAAAAAAATAACAGTTAATTTGAAAACAATCATCTAAGTTTCAGCCTAAGAGCTACAACTCAACCAATCTAATATCCATTTCCCTATTTTCTCCTTGTTTGGGCAGGTATACTGTTACCTGCAATATACCCCAGCTTTCCATCAACTGGCTTCATGCCTAAGTTTTGTCAATGAGATTTAAGCAGAAAAGTCATGTGGTGCTTCCAGGAATTCTTCTTAAAGAAATATACCATTCTTTAAAACTTCTGGCATCATGTGCCCTGGAACTTCACTGTAATGGCAGGGGCTCCAGCAGCCATTTTGGCTTTCCCTTCACATTTTAAAACTTTCCAAGTCAGAATAGATCTTATACTCAATGTACATATTTAATAGAATTTTCTCCTCTCCTGAACAGTTGCCTTATAATCAATAGCAAATTAGACACAGGGAAATACATTTGATAGAGACATAGTGTAGCACAGGACTACTTGTGGCCCCTCAATAACTGAAATGAATTATACTTTGGGTAATTCAGAAATCTGGGCTAGGAGAGACCCATCAATGAAAAGGTAGAGGAAGAAATATCAGTTCATTTAGTATCTTAAGTGAAAATCCACTGAACATAACCAAGAAAAAGCACAAGCCCTGGAGCCAGAACACGTAGGTTGAAACCCTTTTCCAGCTCTATGACTTCACCTATCCAAACCTAAATTTTCTCATTTGCAAAATGGAGGCAAAAAAAAAAAAAAGTAAAGTACCCTTGCCATAGAGTGCTTATGAGAATTAAATGTGTTAGTGAATGGTGGCTGACACATAATGTAAACAAGAGTAAAAGTTTGACTTCTTGATTTCTTCTCCACTGTGTTTTAATTCCTGCACTGCCACCCTCAGAGTATCTTAGCATCTTATTACTAGTGAAAACTGATATTCTCGAGGAAGCCCAAATATTAGAATGTTGTTATAGTGCAACATTCCTTTACTTTCCTAGAGAAAAATACAAATGAAACAATTAATTCACAGGGTGTTCCCTCCCTAAAATAACAGGCCCAAAGAAGTTAGTGAGCAATAGCTCCGTGGGCAAGTTTTGCCAAAGATTTGTGCTAAGAATTTCATTCTAAGAGTCTGTAGGGGAACCATGTTCCTGTGGCAAGTATTTTAGTTAACCAGAACAAATCATCCAAAATTTAAAAAAAATTCTAAATAAATAAGCAAAAGTAGTTAAAATTAAGAGTTAATTTGGGTGTGCATTCAAGGTACATGCTTCATTAGACTGACATGTTTTAGCTGTTCATGACATCCATTAATTTGTTTAAAATTAATATTTTAAAAATTACTAAGTTATAAAGGATATTCTTATGGAGTATGAATCACTAGGGACAGCTATCATCTCACTATTACCTGATTTACAAAGAAGAAATTTAAACATTTCTAGCATGATGATATTTTAAATCCATAATTATATATACTTTGTTCATAAAAATGCTCTATCATTTCAGAGAGATAAGTAATTAAGCTGCTTTAATGACACACAGAATGAAAAAAATCTATAAAAGCAAACAATATAGCACAAGAAATTAGAAATCGTTTTAAAAAGCTTCTATAAGACATATCTACTGAACATTATGAACTTTAACCACACTTAAATTTGTGGGAATTTTTTTCTTAAGAACCAGATTCTCAAAATAGTTCAGCTACATTTAGTATTTTTCCATTATTCTTGCCATCTTCAAACACACCTTCACAAGCTGCTGAACATAATGCTTTTCTGACTCAGTGAGAACCTCTCTCATGACCCAGGAACGTTCAGTAAATAATTATTAAGCTCCAGAGGTAGCTTTTGCATAAGTTGATTTGCCTGAATGCCTATTCACTTAGGGACATAACTTTTAGCATTGTTTTCAGATCTTATCATCTAACATTGAAAGTAAATGTTAAAGGAGGTACAGAGAGGTATCATCCATTCTCCATTCATAATTTCTACATTTTAGTATGTCATTGAAACTCTTTCAAATTTGTTCTACATGTATATGCTGGGCAGATGATTCTGATGTTCCTCTCAGAGAAAAAAATCAATATATAGAAATGGAAAGGAGAAATTTGTTAATGTAATCACCACTATTTCATAGTCAGGAATAAAAAAAATAAAAAGGAGAAGCAAAAACCCAAAATGTCTCCAATGGGACAGTTCTGACAAATGTTACCATTATACACACTCTTTTTCCTAAAGAAAATCCTTTTTCAATTCATAACAAAGCTGGACTGCAGTCTACCTTGTAATCATAAATCAAGCTCTGTTCCCAGATTTTTCAAGTAGTCATTTTTTGGCTTTATTAATTTAAGACCAACATTCAGTTAAAAAAGGCAAAGCTAAGAGGTTAGCATTTCCATTCCCCACAAATTCACTATTCTCCTTGTCATATCCACCTCCTAGAGGTATAGCTCAAGCTGATTAAAGCCACAGACACAAAGTAACATTTCCATTATTTTTAAATCCCAATAAAACCTTCCCTTTCTCTGGCCTCCCCCTAAGCTCCTGTTAAGCGGTCCCAGGATTATTTCCAGAATAAGACTTCACTTACAGATACAAGCTTTCAAAGGCACAGGGCATGAACATCTGAACTCTCAGTGCCTCCATCTTTTCCCTGTGAGGTGTTCTGCAAGCCCTTGGCCAAGAGTGAAAGTCAAAGTTAGTTCTGGCACTGGCTGTGTCACTAGGGGTGGCTCCTGATAAGGCCCTAGAAACTCCAATCCAAACACAGCTCCTGCTAGAAAGGTGCCTGGTGTCTGTCTGCAACAGCAGACCTGTTTAATCCAGTACCTACTTTACCTGCAGGACAAAAATGCTGCCTCACACTGCAAAGGGGCTGTGCAAGGACCCAGGCATGGCCAGAAACCAGCCGGCAGTCAGGCAAGCACTGTGGATGCTCACTTAGCCCTCGCCAGTGCAGGTACTGGTTGAGGTTTGCGGTACCTGAGCATTCTTACAGAGCCTGAAAGGAGAGATAATTTTACATACCACGGAATTTTTAACACTTAATAGAGTTACAGAATGAAGGAGGGTTGTGGGGTTGCTTGTGCCCCTTCTCAGTTGCGGGGATCTCAGGCATCAGCTCATCACACACCTCTTGCAGCTTTGCATGTGTGAACAGGCATAATTGGAACAGGAGCTTGATAAATTGTACATGCTCTCCTGCTGACAGGCTAGAGATTCAGACAGCATTCCTTACCTTCATGCCCCAAGAATACAAGGAGGGCTGTCCTTGCCCAGTCCCAGTAGGAGTCAAGGGCAAGCTGCTTCTTATTGTGGGTAACACATCTTTAGGCCATAAATCAGTGCATTCTTAGACTGTCATCCAATTAAATTTTGAACACACTAGTATACAAGAAGAAAAAAAAATACATGTTCTTAAAAGACACTACAATTCTGACATGAAAACATCAATATTATCAAATATTGATGCAGTTTCTACAGACTCAGCCCACCAAAGATATACTACAGAGTTATGAAAATATGTACCTTTCTCCCTACACACAATTCAAAGGTTAGGACAAAGATATCTGACATTGACTAGCTGTATGCCCTGAGCAAGTTACTCTACCTCTCTGTGCCTAAGAGTTTGTCACTAATGTAAATGGCTGGAAAACAATGCAATCTCTATTAGCTATAATCAATCTCGAATTCCATAATGTAATGAAATCATCTTTTTTAAACTTCCCTTTAATAAGAGGAAACATCCATCCAGGAATCTTAGACAAGGTATTTCTAGCTCTTTTTTTGGTTCACTTTGTCATTCATTCATTCTTTGGTCTAATATATAGTTATGGAATACCTACTATGTCCCAGGCACTGTATAAATTCTTGGAGTTTAAAGTGTAGTGGGGCACACATATAAAATAAACACACAAATAATAATGATGCATCTGATAACTGCTATAGGGAGCTGGAAAAGCTTAAAATGTAAGGGTCAGAAAAGGTTTCCCTTAAGGCAGGACCTCTGAGGTAAGATCTGAGTCAGGGTAGCAGTTGGAGGGTACAAAGTGTGGGTACATAGAAGAAGAGTTTTCTGAACAGTGGTGGGAAGTTAGAAGGAAGTGCCATTGCGGCTGAAGGGAATAGAGTGAGAAGAAAGTGTGGTGTCCAAGAGGTCAAAGCTGTGATGGGCCCAGATCATGCAGGATCTGGTAGGCTAGAAAAGGGTAGTTGGTTTGGATCCAAGAAGAGCAGGAACCACTGGGAGGTTGTAAACAGAGGAGCAATGGGCTCAGATTTGAGTTTTCAGAAAGGTCCCTCTAGCTACTATACTGTGAACCAACTGGAGAAGGGGAAAGATTGGCCACCGCAAGTCTAAGTGACAGCTCATGGGAGGAGGGGCCAGAAGGAGAGATGAGGTAGAGAGAAGTAGCCAGATTACTATAAAATTAAAGACCAGTAAGTAAAAAGAATGGAGATGAGGTGGGGAGTAACCCAGGTCCCCAATAAAAATAAGTGTATTCGTTAACCACAGGAAGTGCTCAATACATGCCAGGTATTTGCTGGACACTGGGGTAAAAGATGACTCAGACGCTACACTTACTCCCTTCACAAGCCTCCCTGCCTCTCCTCCTGCCTCTAGCACAGTGGGGCAGAAGAATTCACAACACAGGTTCTGATATCAATTTATCCGGGTAGAAATCCCACTTACTAATTCTGTGATCTTGTACAGATTACTGAACTTTCTGTGACCCAGTTCCTTCACCTGAGAAAGGAAAAGGCTAAGTGGCTATCCCACAGAGTGTTGTTAGAAATTAAGCAGATAATGTGCAAGGTGTCTGGCAGAGTCTCTGACACACAGTAAAGCCCGCAATTAAAAAACTGCTCTTATGATTATGATCGTGGGTAGGCCTACTATCCTGGATTCACCTTAACCAGAAATAGAGCAAGTGGGAGATCAAGGAAAACCGAAAAGGCAGGAAATTACCATATCAGGACTTTCAGGGGATTATTTTTAAAAAGCTGAGCTGGGCTCTCTCCTACTTTGGGTACTATTTGTAACTGCATAAAGTTACCCAGTACCTAGGTGCATTTCAGAACTGAAACTCTGTTTATTACATGCTTACACACAGGAAAAAATCTCTCAAGTGTAGACCATGAAACCACTGGCATGAATTCTAGGCCTTCCAAGAAGGACATATTATGGTGTCAAGTGCTCCCCTGACATGTTCACACAATGACATCGCCTGGCTTTTTATCCTGAACAATTTAACACCCAAGAAAGCTATCCACTGACCATTTATATAGTGTATAAGTAAAATTATTTTTAAGGGGCATGTGTTCAAGTTATTAATGGTGTTTTAGAAAGATATGTATTATACCAGTACTCTTTTAAGAATCTTCTTGGACACAGCAATGAATGGACTAAAGCTTGAATTAAGTGTGACATCTACAAAATTCATAAACTACTACACACATTTCCCCAACACTAAAATACTGGTCCTCAAGTAGTACTCACCCCATTACTCAACAAATGTCTTGTGATCAGCACAAACCACATCAGTTCAGCTTACCCTTGTATACCCAGAACATAGTGGAATAAAAAGTCCATGACTGGTGTTTAATAAATATCTTTAAAGTGAATAAATCTAAAATGTGTAAGCAATTCTCTAGTGCAGATTTGCACTATCCAGACAAGTATCTTAAGTGCACATACAAATGTACATTTGTATACACACATCCCTGTGTAAATACACAAACCCTAAATTTAAACACAAACTAAGACATGATAGTGAAGAAAATGGTTATTCTAAAAAATGAAAGTGAATGCAAAATAAAAATATTACCTGTACTATAATGCATTTCAAATCTTAACTACTGCTACTCGCCCCAAATTCCAGCAAATTAACTAGACTCATGAGAATTTTTACTGGCCTTTTCAAAGATGACCTTGACTAAAATTGAACTTAAAACTATCAACCATCATAAAAAAAGCCAACTTTTTCTTTGGATACTAAATTCGGATACTAAGGGATACTAAAGAATCCTTTTGGAAGGAAAAATTCAATCACTGTGGTGAATGGGTTAGAAAAGAGGTAAGAAGCTTGTTATCCTGTCCAAACTTCTGCTGAAGAAAAGTGGAAACATAGCTTTATCACAGTCAGAATATTTCTTATTTTATTTGGGTATCAAATGTTTTATTGCGCCTAAAGCACACAGTGTTCTTACATCTGTTCTTTTGATAGTCAATGCTCTTTTCAGTGAACTCACACTTCCACTCACCAGACTCACAAGAGTTAACATTTCAGGCTTATTATGTGCCCAGCACTATAATGACCCTGAACTAACCCTAGCTCCACCACACAACTGATGAAGCAATTGCCCAAGTTTCACATGCTTCATCGTGTACTTGGCGAATGGCTCCCAAACTTGTAATCTTATCAGAAGCACCTGGGGACCCTTCTCCCCACACCACCTCTTTAAAATCAACTCAGGGGCACTTAAAAGTGTAGAGGCCAGGGGTCTTTCCTGAAATAAACAACTGAATGAAATTCTCCAGGGATCTCCACTTCTGTTCATGGGGAGGGGGAGAATGGGGGGTGGAGGGGAAAGGTACAGGGAATAAGAAGCATAATTGGTAGGTACAAAATAGGTAGGGGGAGGTTAAGAATAGTATAGGAAATGGAGAAGCCAAAGAAGTTATATGTACAATCCATGGATATGAACTAAGGCGGGGCAGGGGGGTGGCGGGTAATGCAGGAGGGTAAGGGGTGTAGGGAGGAAGGGGATAATGTGGAGAAAAAAATTGGGACAAGTGTAATAGCATAATCAATAAAATATACTTAAAAAAAAAGAAATAAAATGCAAATGAAAACCCCAAAGAACTGTCACTTCACACCCAACAGGACAGGCATAATTAAAAAAATAAAAATAAAAAACTCAGAATAAAAAGTGCTGGTAGGGATGTGGACGAACTGAATCCTCAGACTTTGCTGGTGGGAATGTGAAATGGTGCAGCTGCTACAGAAAATAGTTTGGTTACGCTGACTGGTGTGGCTCAGTTATTTGGGTGTCATCCCACAAAATGAAAAGTCGCCAGTTCAATTCCCGGTCAGGGCACATGCCTAGGTTGCAGGTTCTGTCTCTGGTTGAGACACATAGGTCAAGGTGCGTATGGGAGGCAATAAGTAGATGTTTCTCTTTCACATCAGTGCTTCTTTCCTTCTCTCCCTCCCTTCCCCTCTCTCTAAAAATAAGTAAATAAAACCTTTTAAAAAATGAAAAGAAAAATTCTCTGGGGATATGGCTTGGAATTATGGTTGTTTTTTTTAAAGGTTCTCATAAAAGTCTAATGTAAAGTCAGGACTGGGGACCAGTAATATATAATAAAACATATTATAATATATATATAATTATATACATTTTATGTAGGCTATCGAAGAGTGGCAGGAAAACACCCAAGAATGTAAACTCCCTTTATTTGTAAAACACAGAAGTCTTTACTTGTACAGTTTAATTCTTTAAAGTGTCCACTTGGAATTACTATGGGTGAGCTTTGAATGTTCACTGAAAGCCTTATTATGAAGTAACTAAAAGAGGACCATGCAAGTGGGTAGAAAACCCCAAGTACCCTTAAGAGTACTGAACACTCCCCTCTTCTCCTCACAGTCCATTAAGCTAACATTCTGGGAAAAGTAAGATGCCCCTGGAAGATCCTCAGCTCAAACATTTATGACTCATCAGCACACGCTGTGCTATGGGGAAGACACGGGTGAAGGTATAAGAGGGTCAGCTTTGGACAGGCTTGCACCAGAGAACCCAACTCACATACACAGCCCTATTACATGTGGAAGGTGCGGGAAGGGACCAATGCTGGCTTCAAGGACTCCTTCCCATGTCAGCTCCCTTTTTTTCAGGTGACAGCTTACGGGTTTACGCTTCTTCCCCAGGAAGGTCTTCTCTGCCCATCTTCTCTGAAGCAGAAATGCCCACTTCTGTTTTGTACTCTCCCAGCAAATGTTTGTTGTTTTCTCTATGGCACTTAATCCAACTTGTGATCATTTTGTTTAACTGTCTTTTATCCTTGAGGGCAGGGTCCTTTGTACTTATTTTATTCTCAGTGTCTGGCACATAGTAAGTGCTCAGTAAATACTTCTGGAAGAAGAGTGGAAGGAAGGAAGAGAGAGAGGGAGGGAGTGAAGGAAAAGATCAGTTAAGGAATGACTTATCGATTATAATTTGAGGGTGACATTTAATTAGTCAGGAAGGAAGTCAACAAGCATAAATGGGACTCACAGTTTACACTCTTTGGAGCCTTTTGGTTGCTGAGTACAACTGACTTTCCATAAGTTATTGGGTTACAAAGTTACAAAGAACTGAATTAACAGTTCTAATCTGATACTTTCACAGCAGTGACTGAAAGAAATTTTTAATGACTACCTACCTATCTACGGAAGTAACTGTTCAAGACCACTCAATCACCTTTATCTCCTCCATCCTGTTTCTGTTTTTTTTCACTACCAAGAACAATCTCCCAGTAATGATGGTACAGGATCTTCTGAAAGGCTGCTGATCACAGCTGACACAAAAAGATGCCCTTCAAGTGTGAAAAGGAAAATGGAGACAAGACCAAGATGAGCTCAGGTAAACCTGATTAATACTCATGCAACATTACCAAAGTACTCTTGAGATGCTTATACAAACATCCAAAGGAAAAAAAAATGTTTAGAAAAATCTGTCCTGAGAATACAAATATAATCTAAAAGAGACATCTCAAATTCCATCTGAAATAAATCTTTAAGCAACTGAAGGAAGAAATACATGAAATAATGGTTTGGCCTTCATGTAATATAATAATCAATACAACAGATTAATTTCCTATCTTGAGCTCTCTGATATTCTCTCTCTTAGGGTTCACTTCAAAAGAAATATTTGTTCCTGCATAAAAAGCAATTTGGAGGCTGTTTCTTATCTATAAATGGCAACAAGTTATTTGCAATAAGCAGACCACAGTCTACAATATAAACCAAATTCACGAGACACCATAAAGTTGAAGAGGGAAATGCTGCAGAACTTATGCCACTTTTAAGGTATTTCTTCAAATAACAAATTTAGTAAAACTGAAATTTACTTTTCTTCTCTAGGTAAACAAACAGGGAAAAAATAATGCTGCTGTCATTGTGGGGGGCCAAAGTTACTCACAATAAATAAAATCTTCCACTTCAGGACTTTAAAATAGCGGTATTTTTCTCTCCATTTAGTGGTTATCTCCTAACTCACTTAAAAATAAAAATATGTACCTCTCTTTCGCTGTCGTGCCTCTCTAAAAGTAATTAAAGACTGAAGAGCAAATAAGCATATAGGATCTCTCTGTTATCCTCTTAATGGTGTTGAGGATGAAGTAAGAGTGTGTACCACCATCATCATCATCCAGGACATCAGTTTCTTTCTTCTTCCAAGCATGAGTCGAGATATTAAAATATGTTAAAGCAACATGATATTTGGCTATTAGAAGCGGCCTCCACAAGCCACCTTAGCTCAGGTTCTGGCTGCTAAGGAAGGTGAACCCATCCTTCCCAAACTTCCATCTCTGAATGAGATACCAGGACATCAGTAGCTCAAAGAACCACCAAATTCTTCATGGTCCAAGGGGAAGCTGGAAAGGGGGTTGAAAATAAAGTAGAAAAGGATACTTTGTCAGCTAGACTTCCTAGCCTATTTACGTAGATTAAATATTTGTTCCTAGAAAGTGAGCTGAAGGTAGAGATGAACTGTTTCTTGTGGACAATCATGCTATGGTGGAAAGTGGGATGGAAGTCAACAGATCAAGGTACGAAAATCTAATTTGTACAAGATGTGGTAAGGGTCCATTGCAGTGGTTTCAACCGGAGGGCAGCAAACCTCTGAACAGTTCACTATTTTATAAATGAATGAATAGCTGATCTATCTCTCCTACAGATGTAAAATTAGTCTCATCTTTCAACTGGAGACAGCCTAGTGTGGTGGTACAACACAGACACACACATACACACAAGACACCCACATGCAGCTTCACCCTGGGCAAGTCATTTAATTTCTGAGTCTCAAGATCTGCATTTGTAAAATGGGGATATTAATATTAACCACTTAATAGATTAATGTGATGATATGAGGTAAGTTATGTAAATTTCTTAGCACAGTGTCAGAAAAAAATAGCACTGAATTTATGTTATGCAAGGAACAAGAACTCTATTTCAAAATACTATAGGGAATGAAAAGTCGGCCCTGACGGACACAAAGAATTTCAAGTTGTAGGGCAAATAATTTATATTTTGGAAGCAACAGTGAAGATACTTTTGAAACTTGATATCTGAAAAGACAGAATGAATTCAAAACATATGTAAGCTCAGAAAAAGTCTAGAGAAACATTTGAATCCACAATTAATAACTAAAAATTAAAGATGGTAGTGATCCATAACTCACAGTGAATAACTGTCTTTTCAATGGTTGTGCTACTAAAGACAAAAAAATCTAGCCCAGGGAACATTCTCCTTTCACTCAGTGTATCAATTATGTTTTTAACTTGTATTTTTACTATATAAACATACACAGAAGTCAATCAGGAAAGAATGTATTTAAAAGCAAAACTACAACCAGTCTGTGTTCAGTAGATCACCTTATGGTAAATTTGTGTTAACGAATTTCCCAAAGTTCTAAAGCATCTCAGTAGTCACTCATATACTGATGACAGACGTCCTGTTTCCATTATGCTGAGCAAACAGGATTTAAAATGAGAAAAATTATATTTGCATAGAAATCCTTGATGATTAAGCCCAATCAATCATAATAAACTCAATGTACATTAGCATCCATGTTTCATTTACACTTTAGGGTATCTTGGTTATAATCTAAGTGTATATTTATGATGATAGTAAAATGTGAAAATAAAATAATATTTTCCTGGCTACTGTAGTTCAGTGGATTGATCATCGGCCTGCGAACCAAGGGGTTGCTGGTTCGATCCCACAGTCAGGGCACATGCCTGGGTTGCGGGCCAGGTCCCCTATAGGGGGTGTGTGAGAGGTAACCACACATTAATGTTTCTCTCCCTCTCTTTCTCCCTCCCTTCCCCTCTGTCTAAAAATAAGTAAAATAAAATATTTTTTAAAATAATCAATATTTTAAATTAATAGCCTGTGTAATTTCAAGTTATACTGCCATGAAGTTACAAAAAGGAAAATTTAAACTTTACTTAAAAAATTAAGTCATGTGTCCTTTTAAAAAAAAAAGAGCATGTAACATAGTTGCCTAATTGACCCTTTAATGTTTACTGAGTATTAATTACCTGTCAGGTTAACAGGCAAAGATGGTAATATAGATGCAGATAATAATAACCACTCCCATTCAAGCTTACCAAATAGCATTGGTTCATTTTTAAGATATATGGACAAAATGATGAATAAAGGAAAAATCAAAATATTCTTATAAAAACTTATTCATTCAACAAATATTTATCAAATACTTACTATATCCCAGGTACTGTTCGATATGCTTATACCTCAGTGATATATCATGGATCTTAGATTGTTAAGAGAGAAACATTATGGAGTAACTCTGAATGTTCAAATCATTCATTAATTTAAACTGACAATCTGGAAATTGCATGGATTTGCAATTTTCAGCACCATCCACAATGATATCCCCATTAACAATGACGTTTGGTTTCTATATTGGACAATCTATTTCTATTTCTTAGTATGCCAAGCAGAAAACTTGAAAAAGTGAGGTCATGTTTCTGTCTCATTAAAAAAAAAGGGGTGGGGAGAGGGGAACAGAGAATTCATCATCTCACACTGATAACTGTACCTCAGACTTACAGATCACACCTTGTGTTTATTTAATCTCTTTTCATTTAAATAAAGAAACTGAGGGACAGGGAGTAAGGTGAGTAATTTGCCCAAAGTCAAGATGTTAATAAGCTGATTGCAGATCTGGGGTTTGAAATTCCAGGGCCATACACCTCTCACTGTGGTTCTCTGGTCCAGGTTTTATGAGTGCAAAACCTGGACCAATTGCAAAAGCAAACTAATTCTAAAATTAGAAACTTGCACTGGAGCTGCCTCTTTAGTTTTCTATACCAAACACCCCACACTGCATTCTGAATTCAATAAAGGCATAAACCAGTTTGTTTAGTTCCCCCTCTTCATTCTTGGCTCAGGTATAAGTCCAGACCCACGAAAGTTGCCCAATAACTATTTTTCAATGGATTAAATGATTAATTAACTAACCATGGTGTTGTTTTCTGGTCACTCTTGATCATACTCTCCCTTTAAAATGAAACAAAACAAAGAGGAAAAGAAACAGGTTTCCCTGCATATTTATACAAGTAAGAATTAAATTAATGGGACTGACTAGAAAGAAGCAAATATCAACTCAAGTAACAAAATCTAGTTGGAAAAGAGACTGAGAAAATGTGGTTATGAGGGGAAAAACGCATATCAGCACAACTTAACACTTGTTAATGGGTAAAGAAGTTAGAAAGTTCTCAGAAAACAAAAGAATTATTCAAAAAGGATTTGGAGGAAAAACAAAGTCTTTGGAAATTTGGGGAAGAATAGGCTTCCTTTGACCAAGATGGTAAATCTTGAGCAAAGTTTCCCAAAGTGTGGGATATAATATGATCTCAAATCGAGACACATAGACTCCGCATTAAATAACCATGGAATTAAAAAATGAGAAAGGCCCTTTCAAATTACTTTCATCCCAGGAAAAGTCTCTGTTTGATGTTAATATAGCCTCAATCTCCTAATGCTTGCCCTTTGTAACAAAAAAAGCTCAGACCTCAGGCCCTCCAGATAATACACCTAGTAAGAATCTAATAGTTTTCTTCCAATTCCACTATATTTATTTTACTCGTACTTCCATTTGTGGTTACCACTTATTATAACATCTCCTTTAAAATATATTTTAAAATTTTTAAAGGGGGTAAACGTCATTAAGTCAGCATGAGAATGACTAAAATTTGAGAAACACTGATTGAGGGAAATGAATATGCCAGAACCCTTCAGTGTAAAGATTAAACACAGACCAGAAATAGTGGCCTACTCTATTGCAGTGAGAAGCTAACAGCTACAGAGAATTTCAGTCTGACAAAGAAAATCATATAGCGTTCTAGGGATTTCCGGCTAAGTGAGAGGCATAGGGAGATACACTTTGCCTCTCGCACAACCAAAAGGACAACAACAAATTTAAAAACAGAAAAAACAACCAGAACTGCCAGAAAATCGAACTGTATGGAAGTTCAACAATCAAGGAGATGAAGAAGAAACATTCATCCAGACAGGTAGGAAGGGCAGAGACAGTCAGCCAGAGTGGAGAGGACATGCAGCAGGGCTGGAACTGGCAGACCAGGCAGTCCCACATTTGTGTGAGGATAAACTGGGAGGAACAACTGGGGAGCGAGACAGACCATGCAACCCAGGGTTCCAGTGCAGGAAAAGACAGCCTCAAAACCTCTGGCTATAAAAACCTGTAGGGGTTGCAGTGGCAGGAGAAACTCCCAGCTTCACAGGAGAGTTCGTCTGAGAGACTCATTGGGTCCTAGAATGTACACAAACCCACCTATCTGGGAATCAGCACCAGAAGGGCCCAATTTGCTTGTGGGTAGCAGGGGAAGTGACTGAAAGCAGCGAGAGAGCTGAGCAAGTGGCATAGTTCCCTCTCTGACCCATCCCATACATACAGAGCCGCAACACAGCAACATGGGTTGCTCTGCCCTGGTGAATACCTATTGCTCCACCCCTTACACAACATTAACAGGAGCACCGAGACAAAGAAATATGGCCCAAATGAAAGAACAGATCAAAACTCCAGGAAAAATACAACTAAGCAATGTAGAGATGGTCAACCTATCAGATGCAAAGTTCAAAACAGTGATAACCAGGATGCTCACAGAAATAATTGAGTATGGTCTCAAAATAAAGGAAAAGGTGAAGGCTATGCAAAGTGAAATAAAGAAAAATATACAGGGAACTAACAGTGAAGGAACGGAAACTGGGACTTAAATCAATGATTTGGAGCAGAAGGAAGAAATGTACATTCAACTGGAACAGAATGAAGAAACAAGAATTCAAAAAACTGAGAAGCTTAGGAACCTCTGGGAAAACTTTAAACACTCCAACATCAAAATCACAGGGGTGCCAAAAGAAGAAGAGGAAGAACAAGACATTGAAAAGTTACTTGAAAAAATAATGAAGGAGAACTTCCCCAATCTGGCAAAGGAAACAGACTTCCAGGAAGTCCAGGAAGCTCAGAGAGTCCCAAAGAAGTTGGATCCAAGGAAGCACACACCGAGGCACATCATCATTACATTACCCAAGATTAAAGTTAAGGACAGCTTCTTAAAATCAGCAAGAGAAAAAGAGACAGTTACCTATAAAGGAGTTCCCATAAGACTATCAGCTGATTTCTCAAAAGAAATCTTCCAGGCAAAAAGGGGCTGGGAAGAAGTATTCAAAATCATAAAAGCTAAGGACCTACATCCAAGATTACTCTCTCCAGCTAAGCTAACATTTAGAATGGATGGGCAGATGAAGTGATTCCCAGATAAAGTAAAGAAGTTCATCATCATCAAGCCCTTATTATATGAAATATTAAAGGGACTTTTCTAAGAAAAAGATCAAAATTACCAATAGTAAAATGACAACAAACAACTATCAAAAACTGAACCTAAAAAAATACAAAAACAAAAACAAACTAAGCAAACAACTAGAACAGGAACAGAATCAAAGAAATGGAAATCACATGGAGGGTTATCAGTGGGGAGGGGGAAGAGGAAAAAGGGAGGAAAAGTTACAGGGATTAAGAAGCATAACTGGTAGGTACAAAATAGACAGGGGGAGATTAAGAATAGCAGAGGAAATGGAGAAACCAAATAACTTATATGTATGACCCATGGACATGAACTAAAGGGGGAATGCTAGTGGAAGGGTGGGGTACAGGGTGAAAAGGAATAAAGGGGGGAAGATAAATGGGACAACTGTAATAGCATAATCAATAAAATATACTTTAAAAAAAAGAAAATCATATAGGACTCTGAAATCACAGTAGTGGGTCTGGCCCTAATCATTCCCTAACTGTGGAAAATGAGGATGACACTCAGATATGATTCCTCACAGGAAGAGTAGGGACCTGGTCAAGTAAGGCTGAGAATATCACAATGTTATTGACAGGCTGTGTTTGTTGATGGTGCCTTAAATAATACTTTTGCCCAGGAAAAAAAAAAAAAGGTTGTTAGGAGAAAATGTCAGGCATGTTGGATGTTGATGTTTCAATACATGATGACCTCTCCTTTCCTGCTGTGAGTCACTTCTGTTAGTGTTATCTCCTGGGCACACAGAGAACTTATAAGCCAGTTCTGTTTGGGTTTGGTTTTTCCTTCTGCCCAAGAAACTGCCAATGAGTACCCTAGTACAGATTCCCCAGCAGTGTAATCCTTTCATACACTAGATGGAGCCAGCATTATGAAGCTTCAGGATTCATGTGCAGGTTTCTGTTGCATTTGAAAAATCCATACACAAAGTTATCAGCAACCTGTGTACCACCTGAATATATTTTAATGTAAATTACTTAAATTTTCATTTTAAGAACTTTTTAAAAGATTTTTTATTTATTTATTTTTAGAGACAGGGGAAGGGAGGGAGAAAGAGAGGAAAAGAAACATTGATCAGTTGCCTCTCGCATGTACCCCGACAGGGCACTGAACCTGTAACCCGAGCATGTGCCCTGACCAGGAATTAAACTGGCAAGCTTTCACTTTGCAGGATGATGCCCAACCAACTGACTCATACCAGTCAGGGCTTAAATTTTCATTTTAAACATCTAAAGTCCCCTCATTTTATCAATCCACGTATTTTCTATAACCCTAAGTCCAGATTAACACCAAACTATCAATCATGCTATAAAACTGTGTTTAAAACATGTACATCTTACAGTTCACTGGCAGCTTTAACTTTGATTTATTAAATATGAACTTATTATAGTTTTTAACCTGATTAATTTCAAAAATACATATTTTTTGCTTTGGAGAAAATGGAAGCAATTAATTAATGTAGTTAGCATGGCTATCTAATCAGACACATAAAGAAAGACTATTGCTAGGATAGGAGGAGTTACGACAAAGAGAGTCAGAGGTAGGTAAAATGGAGACTCGCAGTCAATGAGAAAAGTACCAGGGGCAACTGCTAACACCCTTACAAGAGGAAATGGCTGACCTCCTGTCCATGGAAAAGTCCACTCTAAAAGACAAGTATGTATCACTATTCACACTTACAAACCTGGGGCTGTGATGGCAGCAGGGTTAATGATGGTAACCCAGTCAATCAGGACAACTCAAAACCTTTTCAATGGATCCTAATACTTTAAAGCAGTCATCTTCTACTGGGGAAGATTTTGTCCCCAGAGGACATCTGCTAATGTCTGGAGATACAATACTCTGGGTTGTTACAAATGGGGAAGTGGGTGCTCCTCAAACCTAGTAAGCAGAGGTCAGGACTGCTGCTAAACATCCTGCAGTGCACAGGCCAGCCTCCTCAACAGAGAATACCTGGACGCAAATTTCAATAGTACCAAGGTTCAGAAATGCTATTTTAGAGTAATCGCCACTTAGAGCATACTAGACCCAAGTGAGGAGAGTCTAGGGTTGGTGGCTCTGGGGAGAGAACTGGAAGGTCAGCTGCCAGGATCCCTGTGCTCAGTCATTCCCCAAACTACAGGAGCCATCTTTATCAGGCAAAGCACCCCCCTCCATGTGCATCTGCCTTGGGGGAAAGCAATAGCCACACCCACAGGAATCCCTCTTGCCCCATCCTATGGAATTAGGTCAGGCTGCTGAGGAGTACAGCTGGAGGCACTTTCACAGGCAAATCCTAAAAAAGGCCTGAAGGCAAAAAGCTTTGAGACTTTAGCTGACCCTCCCCAAGCCCTGGTGCTTGTAAGAGTTGGTGTTGATCCACAGCTTGGTTCTTTCTGCATACACCCAGGCCCAGCAGAGGGAGCCACAAGATGTGGATCACTGATAGCTCTAAAAAGATTGCCCAGGGCCAGTCACAGGCAGCGACTGACGTAGGTCCTGCACCAGAGTCTTTGCAGATCCTCCTAATATACAGAAAGAATCACAGAAACAGGCAAAATGGGAAGACAAAGAAACAGGCCCCAAATGAAAGAACAAGAGAATTCTCCAGAAGAAGAACTAAAAGAAATGGAGGCAAGCAAATGATCAGATATAGAGTTTAAAGTAATGATTATAAGGAGGCTAAACAGCATGAAGGAAGACATAGAAATCATAAACAAGGACCAGTCAGAAATAAAGAATGTAATGACTGAAATAAATAATACACTGGAAGGTATAAATAGTACATTAGATAAAGCAGAGAACTGAATCAGTGATTTGAAAGACAAGGTAGAAAAAACACTCAAGCAGAGCAAAAAAAGAAAAAATAAATAAATGAGGAGAATTTTAAGAAACCTTTGGGACAACATAAAGTATTACAACATTGGCATCGTGGGGCTACCACAAGAGGAAGAGTGTGAGCAAGGGATCAAGAACCTATCTGAAGAAATAATCACTAAAAACTTCCCTAACCTAGTGAAGGAAAAAGACATATAAGTCCAGGAAGCAGAGAGAGTCCTAAACAAGATGGACTCAAAGATGCTCATACCAAGACACATCATAATTAAAGTGGCAAAGATTAAAGACAAGGAGAGACTCTTAAAAGCCACAAGAGAAAAGTAGTTAGCTACCTCCAAGGGAACTCCCATTAGACTGTCACCTGATTTCTCAACAGGAATATTTCAGGTCAGAAATAATTGGAATGAAATATTCAAGATGAAGAAAGGAAGGACCTACAACCAAGGCTACTCACCCAGCAAGGCTATCGTTTAAAATCAAAGGAGAAATAGCTTCCCAGACAACAGAAAGCTAAAGGAATTTGTTTACACCAAACCAGTAATGAAGCAAATGTTAAAGGGCTTGCTTTAAGAAGAAGAAGAAAAAGGAAAAATAAAACAGAGGAAAATAGTTTAAAAATAAAATGGTAATAAATACATATCTATCAATAATCACTTCAAATGTAAATGGCTTAAATAAAATGGTAATAAATACATATATATCAATAATCACTTTAAATGTAAATGGCTTAAATGCTCCAATCAAAAGACATAGGGTAGCTGAATGGATAAGAAAACAAGACCTGTATATTGATTATCTCCAAGGGGCCCACCTCATTACAAAAGATTCACATAGACTAAAAGTAAAGGGATGGAAAAAGGTATTTCGTGCAGATGGAATGAAAAAAAAAATAGCTCAGATGGCAATACTTACTCATATATCCAACAAAAGAGTCTTTAAAAATAAGCCTATAGTAGGAGACAAAGAAGGACACTACATAATGATAAAGGGAACAATCCAACAAGATATAACCCTAGTAAACATTTATACACCCATATAAAAGCAAATCTTGGTTGATATAAAGGGAGAGATCAATACAAAAACAGTCATAGTAGAGTATTTTAACACTCCATTGTCTTCAATGGATAGATCTTCCAGGCAGAAAATCAATGAGGAGATAGCAGTCTTAAATGACACACTATATCACATGGATTTAATTGACATCTCCCGAGCATTTCACCCTAAAGTAGCAGAATATTCATTCTTTTCAAGTACACACATAAAATATTTTCTAGGATTGACCACATGTTAGGACACAAAACAAGTCTCAATAAATTAAGAAGATTAAAATTATATCAAGTATCTTCTCTGACCATAATGCTATGAAACTAAAAATCAATCACAAGAAGAAAACTGAAAAATACATAAAGACATGGAAACTAAATAACATGTTATTAAGCAATAAATAGGGAAGTGAACAATAAAATCAAGGAAGAAATCAAAAGATACCTTGAGACAAATGAAAACGAGAACACAACTGCCAAAAATCTGTGGGACACTGAGAAAGTGAAATTCATAGTATTATAGGCCATCTCAAGAAACAAGAAAAAGCTCAAATAAACAAGTTAACTTTATTCTTAAATGAACTTGAAAAAGAACAACAAAGCTCAAAAAAGAGAAAAAAGAAAATAATAAAGATCAGAGCAGAAATAAATAAATAAAAGAGTCTAAAAAAACAATACAAAAGATTAATGAATCCAAGAGCTGGTTCTTTGAAAACATAAATGAGATTGACAAACTTTTAACTAGATTCATCAAGAAAAAAAGAGAGAAGACCCAAATAAATATAATCAGAAATGAAGGAGGAGAAATAACAACTGAAACCAAAGAAGTACAAAAGATTGTAAGAAAATATTACAAACACGTATAGAGTAAGCGCCTCTCCCAAACATGAGACAAAGTAGTTTGAACCTATTACGAGCATGAAATGATTAAGCAAAAATTTCAATATGTGTGTAAGACATCTTTTAAATCTGTGTGGCATAGTGCATTGATATACTTGAGGCTTTCACATATGCCACAGTATTTGGGCCAAAGCATAAACATTATTTTGAGTGATTAAATCCATCACACAGAGATTAAAGAGTAATGGAAACAAGATTAACAGAGGATTACAGACAGACAGACTGCTACACAACTGTGAGAATGAATGAAATATAACTTATGTGTCCACATGGATAAAATGAAAAATAATGTTGAATGAAAAAAGGCAAGTCACATAGAATACTGCCATATGATTCCATTTAAAGTTTGAAGTAAACTTTAGAGATTAATTAATAGATAGTAAAACAATAATGAAAGGCAAGGGAATGATGACCTAAAATTCAGGATGGCGGTTAACTCTTGAGTAGGGTAGAGAGGAGGATGTAACTAAAGATGAGGCTTTTAGAGTTTCTATATCTCAAGATATAGTGGATACATAGCTATTCATTTCATTGTTCTTTACTGAACCAGTAGGTTTTAGACACTTTTCTATATGTATGATTATATTTAACAATTTAAAATAACATAGAAAGTACAGAGTGTAAGGAGTGTAAACAAATAGAGAAGCAGGTGATGGTCACTCATGCAAAAGGATAATATTGAATTTTGACCTAACTACTACGGTACCACCAGGTCAGAAGCACTTCTTACTCTTCCCCTTAAACCTCTGTTATCTAGTCATGGATCACATATTATCTATCAGCCACTAAACTGCATTGTCTCCACTGTCCTCACAGAGGTTCTGCCATGACTCAGCTTCAGCCTACATTGCTAAGTTGTTCTGCCCACTCCTCTCAATATATCCTTCACCTTTTATGAGATAACTCTTCTTAAAGCATGGCATTGCTGTTTTATTGTAACTACTTTAAAAAACCTAATGGTCCATCAGCCTAGAATGAGTGAATTTCAAATATCTTTTTTATACTGGCAATCAAGGCCAACTTGCATTTCTAGTCTTAGCTATTGTTAAGTATCCCAAGCAATATAACCAATGTACTCATTCTCTAAACCTAGCCAGATACTCTTGCTTGGGTAGTTCATTTTGCCTGCGATACTCTTCATGTGTTGACAACCCCTTTCTATAAAAAATCCTACACATTCTTCAATAAAATGAAGTAGAGGTGTGGTACTAAATGTTAGCAAGACACAGAGCAGTTGAAACACTTAGATGCTGCTGCTGAGGATGTGACCTCATACAAAGACTTTGGAAACAGTTTGTCATATCCACCAAAGCTAAAGATACACATGCCTTTGACCAACTCATTCCACTGCTTGGTACATGTCAAGTAGAATTTTAATTTATATGTATGCAAAAAAAATGAAACTAGACCACCTTCTTATACCATATAAAGAACAAACTCAAAACCCAAAACCATATAAATCCTAGAAGAAAACAAAGTCAATAAACTCTCTGACATTGCTCTTAGTAATACTTTTTTTCTGCTATATCTCCTTAGACAAGAGGAACAAGAGAAAAAATAAACAAATGGGATAACATCAAATTAAAAAGTTTTTTCACAGTAAAGGAAATGATCAACAGAACAAGACAACCTGAATGATAAAAGATATTCACCAGTGATACATCTGATAAGGGGTTAATAAATAAAATTTATAAAGTACTTATAAAACTCAAAACTACCGAAAAAAAAATCCAATTAAAAAAATGGGCCAACGACCTGAACAGACACTTCTTCAAAGAGGAAATACAGATGCCTAATAGACACAAGGAAAGATGCTAAGCATCACTAATCATCAGAGAGATGCAAATTAAAAGCACATGAGATACACCTCACACCTGTCAGAATAGCTATTATCAATAAATCAACAAACGAGTGTCAGTGAGGATGTGGAGAAAAGGGAAGCTTCATGCACTGTTGGTGGGAACACAGACTGGTGCAGCCACAGTGGAAAAGAGTTTGGAATTTCCTCAAAAATTAGAAATGGAACTGCCTTATAACCCAGCAATTCCATTCCTATTTATCCAAAGAATCCTGAAACATCACTTAGAAAGGACATATGCACTCCTATGTTCACCGTAGTGTTTACAACAGCCAAGATATGGAGGCAGCCTAAAGAAGCTATGGGTATATGGGCGTGTGTGTGTGTGTGTGTGTGTGTGTGTGTGTGTGTGTGGATAGATATATAGATAGATATAGATATAGATATAGATATATAGATATAGATTAGATATAGATATACAATGGAATATTACTCAGCCTTAAAAAAGAATGAAATCTTACTGTCTGCAACAACATGGATGGACCTAGAGAGTATCATGCTAGATGATAGAAGTCAGTCTGAAAAAGGCAAATACCATGTGATTTAACTTATATGTGGAATCTAAAGAGCAAAATACACAAGGAAACACAGGCTCATGGATAGAGAACACACTGATGGTTGCCAGAAGGAAGGGAGGTTGGAGAACTGGGTGAAAAAAGTGAAGGGATTAAGAAGTACAAGCTGGAAGTTACAAAATGGTCATATAGATGTAAGTTACAGGGTAGGGAATATAGTCAATAATATTGTAATAACTATGTGTGGTGCCAGTTGGTACTAAGCTGATCAGGGTGATAACTTCATAAATTATATAAATGTCTAACCACTATGCTGTACACCTGAAACTAATAAAAAATGTTATTGAATGTCAACTGTAATTTAAATAAAAACTAGAATGGTCACCTTATACAAAAACACATTGCAAATAACATGGTTGGCAAATCATAAAAAAATGAAAATAAAAAGGCCTTTGGACATGTAAATGCTAGCATATGTACCCCTTTACCTGTGATCATATGTCATATTTGCTAATATCTCCTAGACACTCGGCAATAATATTTTTTCACATTTTTAAAAGAATGAAGTACAGACAGTATTTTTTTCTGTATAGAAGATAGTCCCATTCAGAAGCTATGTGAATTCAATTAATGGACGTTACCATTTCTAAACCAGGAGCTATTGTTTTTCTTTTGAAATGCTGGTTTCCTGTGAGCATCTACAGAGAATTGCTAGATCAGTGGGAAATTGCTTGAAAATCTGTTTACAGACTGCCATAAGGTTCAAACAACCATTATCTTTGGGGCTCCAGGCACAAGTAGTAGAAACCAAGACACAGATTTTCCACAAATGTGATATCACTTCTGAGACATGTACGCCAAGATAGTATCAAAAGAATACAAAGTACCATTTATTCAAAAAATTATTGTTATGGCTCTCACCAGCTAAAACATCATTTTTACCTCACAAGTATATAAACAGAGACAAAAACTAAAGTAACATTTATATTTTGACTACAGGATGTGAAGTAAGATACACTCACGTAAGAATGTTATTCATTAAATAAAAAGCATGATTATACATTTAAGTATCGACACATTTTTAAATAGCGACCATATGTGTACAGATGATATATAGATGTAGCTTTAAAAACAGTACTAAGTCCCCTATCACACACACAAAAAAGAGAAGGTCCTGGTGACCTACAAATACAGATTGCAAATGTTTTTTAAAATAAATAAAATAAAATGGAATGATGAACACTTCTTATTTAAAAATTTAAAATATATAATTTCATCAAGATAGTGAATGAATAAAAATAAGTTGTTCAGACAATGAAAGTTGAAAGAGCAGTGGGAAAGAACTCAAATCCATGTTTCTATACAAACCTCAGAATCACAATATTGACATAAAAAATCACAGAATATTTACAGTATGATGTAACTTATACAAAACTCAAAATCATGCTAAGCTAACATCACTTAAGAATGGAGATGATAAAAGACAAGATTCAGGGAATGTAATGACTAAGGCAAGTGGGAGCTTCCTGGATATCTCAGTCATGTCTCTTTCCTTAACTCAGGTGATGAGTATATAAGAATACACTTACTACTGTTCTTTTTTTTTAAGATTATTTATTTATTTGTTTATTTATTTAATTATTTTTAGACAAAGGAGAGGGAAGGGAGAAGAAGAGAAAGATCAATGTGTGGTTTCCTCTTGTGCGCCCCCTACTGGGGAACCTGGCCTGCAACCCAGGCTTGTGCCGTAGAAGAGGAATAGAACCAGTGACCTTTTGGTTCCCAGGCAGGCACTCAATCCGCTGAGCCACACCAGCCAGGGTGACTTACTACTGTTCTTAAAGCTACACTTACATAAATATGTGTACATGTATGGCCTCTGTTTAAAAATGTGTTGATATTTAAATGTACAGGAGGGACACACACACAAAAAAGGGACAGAATTATTTTCTGCAGGGTGGACCCATTGTAGCATAGGTTTCCCCTGCTAGGTGAGCGATCTACGTATCCATCTGTATCAGTGTACCAGCTGGCATTGTTGAGAGAGGCTGTGTTGGGCTTCACTGAATTAGTTTTGAAGATTCTTGCAACACGTTTGCCCATTTCATGATGGGTGATTTATGAGTGCACCTGCCCACACCTTGCTGAGCATTCAGCAGTTTTTACCAAAAACAGCATGACCCCCATGCTCGACCCTCCCTATTCACCCGATCTCACCCCAGGCAACTTTTTAGTTTCTCTGGATGAAAAACGTCCTCAAAGGGAAACATGTAGAAGAGGTGAAACAAAAAACGGTAGAAGCACTAAAAGGCATGAAAACCGACAGGTTCAAAAACTGTTTTGAGCCATGGGAAAAAAAAAATGTCTTGACAGGCATATTGCATCAAATGGAGAATACTTTGAAGATGACTGAAGTTTAAAAATTTAAGGATACACAATTTTTTATAAATAAACTCCAGTTTCTTTTGGATTCCCCCTCATGTAATCATGCTTTTTATTTAATGAATAACATTCTTACATGAGTGCATCTCACTTCATATCCTATAGTCAAAATACAAACGTTACTTTAATTTTTGCCTCAGTTTTATTTTTACTTGTGATGTAAAAATAATATTTCTGCTGGTGAGAATCATGAAAAATAATTTGAATAAATGGTATTCTGTATACATGCTTTAACCTTCTATACTATCTTTAGCATTCATTCCTCCAAAGTGATACCACATTTGTACATATATTTTATTACCGTAGTAATTAAAATTGGAAAGGGGCCTAATACCAAACCCCTAAAATTACCTAAATCACCTGCCCAGAGAAAAGGTTATAGCAAAGTCTTCATACAACTTAAGGTACTTAATACAATGAAATAACTAAAAATTATGTTTTGCACTTAAGGATCTTTCCTAATTTCATAGTGGACTTCAAATGGATATGAAGAAGCCTCAGTATCCATCCATCACTTTATTCTTTCATTCAATAAAAAGTTATCAAGTTCAAAAAAAAGAATGCATATGTATATTCACCAAAACCATATAACAATACTGTTCACAGAAACACTGCTCATAATAATGCAAAAAGCCCATCAAAAGTAGAAGAGATAAACACTGTATGGTTATACAATGAAATATTCCATGGGAATCAATTACTGCCACATACAACAGGGGTGAATCTCAAATACAGAATGTTGAGCAAAAGAATCCAAACGTGAGAATACATGCTATAAGATTCCATGTGCATAAAATTTAATAATACCCAGACGCTATTAATCTATGGACTTAGAAGTCAGAATAGTGATGGTACCTGGGGGATGGGTTCATTAACAGAAGGCACAAAAGTGCTAGAAATGATCTGCCTCATAGCCTGAGTGTTGACTATTTGGTGAGGGTTCATCAGGCAGTACATGTAAAATGTGCATACTTTTCTGTAGGAATGGTATACTTAATGCTTACTTTTTTAAAAAATTAAATATGCCCATTCTACAAAAATTATTTGACAAGCCTTTTTCATTCCCTCAAAAACAACAACAAAAAAATCATCCAGGATGCCAACTACATGTCTCTTTCTTCCCTACGTAAAGTCTGATAATACAATTATAACCCTAAAATTACCTTGTAGTTTTTTGTATATGTTTATCAAAGTCGATTGTTATACCACCAAGCACAGGGACCAGTAGTTCCTTTATAATTTCCCATAAAGCACTGCATTATAGAAGTTAATCAATAACCACTTATGGAATTTAAATGACATATATTTCCTCTTTCAAAGCAAGTCCATATTTCTGAGTGTGTTGGGTAAATGTTATCATTCCCTTTTTTATTATTATTATTTGTATTTGTATACATTAAAATTTACCTTTTTTGGCACGCAGTTCTGTAAGTTTTGAAACACAGAGAGTCATATAACCATCACCACAATCAAAATATTAAATACATACAGTTCCAGCCCCTCAAACAATCCTGCTGGGCTGTGCCTTGGAGTCAAAATGTCATTCTTCAACTCCCAGAAACCACCTATACACTGACACACATTTCTGCAGTTTTGTCTTTTCCAAAATGTTATATGAACAAAATCGCACAAGCCACGGGCTTTTGAATCGTTGCTTTCCCTTACCCACTGCATTTGAGATGCATTCATGTTGCTGCAGGTGTCAGTAACCCTTTTCATTGCTAATTAGTATGCACTGCATGAAGGAAGCTCGGCTTGTTTATCCTTTTACCAATGAAAGGACATTTAGATGGTTTCCAGGTTTTGGTGACTATGAATTAAGCTGCTATCCAGTTTTAAGATTTAAAAAGAAAAAAAAAAAAGGATAAAAAAAGAGGATACCTGAAAGTAACTTACCCAAGTTACTTTTTAACAGTGATTTTCTAAAATGATATACACTTAAAAAAGAACTGACTAGAGGAAAAGTAGGAGTCAACAATTTTTCCTTCTGTCAATGATTCTAGCTCAATAAAGAGATTCCAAGCTGCCTTTCCTACATTAGGTCAGAGTTCATAAGTACCCAACTAAAGCACTTTTCTAAAGGCTGCTTCTTGCCAATGTGACCCTATGGCTGCACTGTTGTAAGTAACGAGTCTGTCGTGACCTGTGCACAGCTATTCTTCAGTGCTGTGTAAACAGTGATCATGCCCTGCTAGCCTCTGCCTTTCATTTGACCTACTGCACTCACCAACGATGCACAGAGGGGACCACAGTGACAAGCCTGGTACTTGGGGGCTCCAAGAACAGGCAAGGAAATGGCCACTTCAACTATTATGGAGAGGGGTGGATACAATTGCACTTTTTTCTGTTGATTTAAACACAAAAAGCATATGTCCAAATTCTCAGGGGCAGAGTGCCCACATCACAAAATTTCCATTAGTGGGCATTTCAAGGCGTCCGTCTGTGAAGCCTGAGCCACTGAGTGGCCAGGGTCAATGCCAAGGGGAAAGAAAATGTCCAAGAATAACATTTCAGGGTGGCATCTGAGCTGCACCTGCCCCTGTGGTTAGAAAAGCATGTTGCTTCTCAGCCTTAAAACTCAAAGTGTCATAATATGTCTTTTTGTAATATTTGTATGACAGTCACTACAAAAATCATGAGAAGCTCATCCTCCAGCCTCATTCAAAAGTTCTTAAGTAATAGTAATTAGTAATAATGATAATGATAATGGCAGCTAATTGTGGAAGGTATGCTATGTACTCTCGTGCTAAGCATTTTACATGCAGTACCTTGTTTTAATCCTCAATAACAACAATTCTAACTTAAATACTATTATGATGTCCCTATTACCATGAGGAGAATGAGGATTTGAGGGACCACATCATTTGCTGCAGGGTTTGCAGAGGGAGAATTCAGTTCAAGGTCCGGTCTGAATCTGATCCTATGTTCTTAACCCAGACACTATACCACCCCCACAGCCCTCCTAGTAAATACATTCATTTATCCAGACACTCAAAAAATATTGTATTCTTATATCCATCCAAGAAAATCAAGTAAGTTTTGTTCCTCCCTCCAGGTGTCATTACACAGGGGAGGTGGGGACTCCTAGAAACAATACCTTAACCTTTTCAGTTAAGTATTATTGAGACTCATATGAATGCTGCAGTGTCTCTTGAAAAATAAAATCACACAGGCAAAAACACACACAACTCAACTGACTACTTAGGCCATGGCTTAGGAATCCCTGGAAAACTTAAGCAGTTGACAATTAGCTGCAAAAGTTTCTGATTAGGAAAGAAACAAAGTATTGTGAGAACTCAAAGAAGAAAGCCTAGAGTACAAAGTCCTAAAGACTGAGAGCCACTGATCAGGCAAAGAAGGAAGGAAAGGGAGGTTTTGATGAAGAGACACATGCTCCAGAAAACTGGTGTCAGGGAACAGATCTAAAGAGGGAAAAGGAGGAGGCAGGAAAATAGGTAGGATGTCATTGAAATAGTCCAGGCAAGTTACTTCCAGGAAGGATATGGTGGGAATAAGGTATGAGCCTAGGCTCTGTAGTCAGAAATAACTGAGTTCTAGGGCACCCTCAGGTACATTATTCAACCCCTCTAAGCTTCAGTCTTCTCATTTATAAATGGGGAGAAGAAGAGCCCCAGCGTCACACGCTGCTGTGAGATAGCCTATGTGATAATGTGTGGCATGCAGCTGGCCCAGTACCTGTGATGGTGTGAGCGTTCAATACACTGTTGTCATCATTATTCACAACATCACCACCACCACCACCACTGTTATCATCATGGTCTCACAAAGGGAACTTCTCTATAACAGCAATAGAACTGAACTCCTTGGTCTATGTTTGGGCCAATGTGCTACATTCTAGGGTACATAAAGTACTGTAGAAGGATCTTTACACAAATACAGCCCCAGTGCAGAAAAGCCACCTCTCTAAATACTCTCCTTGTAAACTACTTGTAAACTCACACCTCATTACTAATTCTCATTAATCACATAAAATATGAGGCATGCTCTATGAAAGGAGGAAAACATATAATGACAATTGTTGGTGTTTTTGCTTGTTTTTTTTTTAAATATTCATCTGAGGATATGTTTATTGATTTTTAGAAAGACAGAGAGAGATGTGAGAGAGAAACACTGATCAGTTACCTCCTGCACATGCTCTGACCAGAGATCGAACCCACAACCCAGGTATGTGCCCTGACTGGGGATCGAAACGGCAACCTTTTGGTGTACAGGACGACACTCCAAGCAACTGAGCCACCCAGCCAGAGCTATGTTTTTTAAATCATCAGTGTCTGCTCTTTTCTTAAAGTGAGAATAGCGATCATTGTAAAGAGCTTGAGAGATGTTATATGTTATTGTCACTACTATCATGTCTGTAACAAGAATCTGAAAACATATACTCTTGCAAAGTTTTTCTACACCCAGTTCATCTCTGTTACCATTCCTATGCAAAAAAGGGAAAAGGTACAATACGTTTCACCCAATTCTTCTTAATTACTGTGTTTTTGGTAACACTTTATTTTACATTCTTCATGTGGTCTAAGAGCTAACACAAAAGAAATACACTGGAATCTATCCATGAATGCTCTAGGAAATGTGTGCAAAATACTTTGTTTTGATTCCTCAGCCATGGTAATAGACAGAGAACATTCACAAAACCCTTGATCTTAAAAATGTTCCATGGCCAGCCAATATTTGCCAGTGATACTGCCATACAGTCAGCACTGGAAAAAAAAAGTCATGAGAAACACAACAATTCTCATCTTCCCCAGAAAGCTTGCCAGGATGCCTGCTTCTCTCTGACATCTAAGCTGACACCAGCTATAAAAATCACAATGTTCCCCTCACTTTAAAGCACACAAATAAAAGAAGAAGGTAGGGATTCCAGTGATCTTCCCTGAACCCAATAGACTGTTACAAATTCACCAAGCTTCCTTTCAGTTTTAAATTTGTTCTCCTGCAAAAGCATAGTAATGCATGAATTCATTCCATTGCAAATGAAAAAAACAGTAGAACATCCAATTGTCCTAGAACAAAAAGTAGCAGAAAGTACTCTTCAGTTGGGGACAGAAGGAAGGAACAGAGGCTGACGAGAGATAGTGTTGCTAACACATCATTAAAGCAAAGGTGATGGAAAGAGCTGATAGGCTGTGAAGCATGTGGAATGTGACTATGGCAGTTAGAAAATACTCCCATCTTTCCAGAATCAAAATAAGGATGCATTTGCGGAAGGGGTTCCCAAAAGACTTTCAAAAAAGTTGATAAAGTCTCAAGAATCTGAATGAAAGCAGTCTGTGAGGTATACACAAGGAAACTAAAGAGGTGTGAGTTACAAAGATCTTTGCTTCTGAACCCTGCCACATGTGAAAGAAACTTCTAACATCAGAAAGGATCATCACTTACTAATACCACTAGCACAGTCCAGTTAGCCTAAGTGAATTCTTTTCATACTTCTCTTTCTATACTTGCTAGTTATTCTTTCTTATAAGCAACACACTCCAGGAGTTAAAAACACAACCTCTGGACTCAAACTACATGGCTTTGCCACTTACTAGCTCTAAGCCTCTACTTCCTCACCTGACAATGAGGGTAATAACTAAATGAATTAAAGCGAACAAGACATTAACGTTATGCCTGCCCTTGACACCAGTTTAGTCTTTTCGGCCTTCTCTAGTTCTAGTAGTGTCTTTCTTGAGAAGGAAATAAACAGAATGAATATCTTTCCAGTCTAACTCCTGCATCCTGGAGAAGTATGACTGCTTTACAACAGGGTTGCAAATGTATGCTCTGCTTTGATTTTATTCACACTTTAACAAATATATATCAAGCTCCTACTATGGGTCCACAGCTACTATGCTAAAAGTTGGGACAGGTCAATGGACAACAACAGATATAACAACAAAGACATAGGCACTGACCTCAGTAAAGTCCCTGGCGTTTTTCTGGAGGGTGATCAATATTTAGCTGAATTTGGGGCACTGCTCCCCAATGGGTTAGACTTATGGGGAAACCTTTATAGAACCTCAGGTCCCTTTCCTGGATTATAATAGTCCCCAACTGTGGTTTGTAGATGTGTCTTGCTAAGCAGAGAAAACATGAAGTCACCATTAAAGAAAAACTCCTTGTATACATGCTGCAGAGATAGCCATATTCATTGCTGTCCGTTTGTCATTAATGCAAGCCACTGAATGATGCCTTCCCATGACCTCTGCAGTTGGCAAATAACCTCTAAGGAGGTTTGTGGTGTCCTAATCCTTCCTCTTAGAACTCAGTGAACTATTCCGACATTTAGCTCTTCAGTTCTTAATGCAAGGTCATGGACAGTCAACCAACCTCAGGTACAAAACACCATTTTCTCAGAGTCTCTGTGAAAAAAAATTACAAACAAAATGAAACAAAACAAAAAGAACTGCAGAGCTCTTATGGAACTAGATTCAAGTAGACTCTAAAGTAGGTCAGAGAAAGAGCTGAAATTGTTTAAACTCTTGCCAGGCAAAAAGTAAAAATAAAATGATGTAAGGGGAAAAACGATCACTCTCCTATTTTTATTTATTCATACCTTATTTATTCTCAAAAGGACTTAAAACAAGTTATGTAAGAGCACACAACATCTCATGATGATACAACAGAAAATTAATGTGTTTGGATGAAGAAAATAAGATGAAATAAAGAGAATTCAAGAAAAAATAATAAAATTACCTTAGGAATAAGATTAGTACACAAAATGCAAATAAGAGTCTGCATGTATTCTAGAGGTGAGTTGCCGATTGCTTTCTAAGCCAGGGGGCAGAGTCTGATATCTGTCTACAAGAGCAGGGCAGTTAAAGTGAAGGAGAAAAACAGGCTGAAAAGTGACTGTTCTATTTTAAGGAAATTGGAATTACTTTATTGGATTTCATGGTTGCCATGGAGACATGTGAGCCCAATGTCGCTAGATCTGATTTTTCAAGAGATACCGGAAATTCAAACACACTTGTGTATAATCTCATTTTTCTAATGTCAGCTAACTAGTTTTTCTTTTGGTTAAAAAAATGTGTGGGTTAAAAAAAAAATGCCTGTGGCCATAAAGAGGAAGAAGACATGATCAGTTACATGACTAACTATATCCATAAAATAAAAACCCAAAGTTGTGTAGAGGTACAGTCATTTGTGGTATCGAAACTAGAGAGACACTTCTCCCAAGTCTTCATAGAGAGTACCACCTACAGTATAGGCACCCATATATTCAGGATTCATAGGGCTCTATCTTATAATGACCTTCAATGGGGTAAAGGGCATAACTTAGTAAAAATAACTGACAAAGGAGTACAAAATCTCAGCTACAGAGATTTCTGGAGGTCTAGAATATTTCAGGTATCATTTTTACAGATTTCCCTTAACCACTTTTAAACAATGTCCCCTTTTGATAAATGCACAATTCTCACACATTTCTTTAATGTTATCTTACAAAGCAAAGCAAAAAGCTACCAAGGAAAATGTTCAAATAACATTCTTTTCCTCCTTGTTGCTCAAGAGCATTCAGAGAAATGAATGAACCTTTAGTCTTAAGACTGTATTCCATAAATATTGGTTTTTCACAGCAGCATTCGATAAGTATTGAGTATCACATATTCAAGGTTAGATTCCCTGACGAGGATCTGGAGTGATGTATTCTAGGGTGCCATTAAGTTCAAGGCCGTTCACTTTACTGGGGAGTCCATCTGGTAGTGGGACTAAAGTTTGTGAATGCTGAAGAGCCTGGCACACCTCCAGTCACTGGCCAAGGAGGATACACAGGTAGGACCAAATGTCTCCACAAACAGATCATTGTTCTGTATTCATTCCAGGTCACAAGGAAAAGGACAGTCAAGCTCTTTGCCACACACCAAAACTCTGTGGAAACCCTGGGGTGATCATAGGGAGGGTGAATTCCAATCTGGGCTCTAGACATACCTAGAACTAGTTTAGCTTTATTTCATTTATTTCATATACACTTAGTCCTGCTATAATGCTTGTTTTGAAAATTCAAATTTGCTCAAACACGATTGATATATTAGGGACAATTTACATGCAACCCAAATGAATTTTTGGTTTGTTTATGCATGATTTTGTCTGCAAGGAACACCAGGTGAACACAGAAAATGGCACTGGCTAAATCAAGCGGTGTAGAAATACACAAAAAGCACACAACTCAATCACCTGCCAGCTGCCTGTTTCCCATGCATTTTATGAACCACACCATCACATCTGGTGCTACAGCTTCCCATCGATTTACAGATATGCCTCCTTCCTCCACTTTACCATAATGTACAAGCTATGATCCTTCCTACACCCACATCCACAAGGCAAAGGCCAAGTGTACTGTTATATTTATATATTGCTTAACAGTTTAACAAGTGTAATACTGTCTACTGATTTTATTAGATTCCTAACTTTTCTTTATGTAGTAAGTCACTGATGACCCCATTTTTCCTATAGATTCTAGGGTATCTACTGCATGATTTGACATAGCTTGGCATTTTTTAGAAATGCATATGTTGTGCTGTTGGAGAACTGACTAATACCGACATTCAATATAAAATATTATTTGAAAAAATTAGTTTTGCCCTGGTAGGGTGGCTCAATTTGTTGGAGTGTCATCACACACACCAAAAGTTTGTGGGTTCGATCCCCCATAAGGGCACATACCTGAGTTGTGGGCTCCATCCCTAGTCAGGGTACCTACGGGAGGCAAGCAATTGATGTTTCTCTCTCACATCAATGTTTCACTTTCTGTCTGTCTCTGTCTTTCTCTCTCTTTCACCCCCCACTTCCTTCCTCTCTCTCTAAAATCAATAAATATATCCTCTGGTGAGGATTTAAAGAAAATTAATTTTACCAGACTGCAAGTTCTACTCAAAGCTGCCACACTGCTAACTCCAGGAGACACCATTCACATCATACCTGATGTGTATCCTTTTTCTTATAAATTCCATTAAGTCACCGTGCAGCAAACAGTTATGAGAAGCCTAATGTGTGTCACAAAAGTGCTGTTCCAAAGAATGTGTTTGCTCATTTTGAAAAATTAAAAGGAAAGTAAAAATGTATAAAAAAATAAAAACTATTCATCATTTTAACATGCAAGTATTTCGATGTTTTCTGCTTTCAGTCTTTTCTTCTTTGCATATTACACTACCATTTCTGCTACCATGCAGTATTTTGCCTGACCTATTTCTTTTTACTTGGCTTTAAAATTGACCTGCCACTTCTAAATTAAATGTGCTTGCTTTTCTAAAATAAATAAATAAATAAGTGTTGCCAAATTGACTGGATCTCTTTTAGCATTAACTGAGCACACACTATCTGCCTAGCAGTATGCTCTGTGATATAGGAATTAAAATACTTAACAGACTGGGCTTAACCACCAAGGGAGTTACTTAAAGTTTCTAATTTTGGCATAGTTGCAACATTTCTTGCCCTTAAGAATATTTACTATTTTTATTCTAGTTCTAAGATTTGTTAAAAATATAAATTATATAAATAGCACATTTGGAAAAGAAAATGGACATGTATTAGTCCCCTGCAAGTTACAGCTTCAATAATTTCATTCCGCCCTTTTATCTGTCACCTTTTCAAGTATGGTACCACCAGAATTAACTACATAAAACAAAGCTGTATTTGAATACTTCTAAGTAGTAAATACACACAAAGTGTTATGAAGACTGCCTACTAGCTTTCCCTCTTTATTTCTTCCAACAAAGTTATTTTAAGATGTGATTTTTTAAAATATGGATTTAAGAGTTTAGTAAATTATGTGGAAGATACAGATTAAATATAGATAAAGATACACACGAACATATGTATGTATGTATGTATCAAAGACTGGGCTAAATATATACATTCTTGAATTTCCTACAAAATATGAAATATGTCTGTCATTATATCTAAGTTAAATTCCTTAACAAGCAATAAGCAACTAGGAGTAAAAAGCTGTTTGTTGTTACATCCTCTCTCACCCTTTGATGAGATGCTAAGAAACTAAGAAATAGGACAAAATCAAAAGAGGCAAACTATCCATACACATCTGCTCTGAAATCACCTCACAGCCATTCACCTGCTGTACCCACATAAGCATTCCTTAGAAGGCTGTGTTTGAGAAGCGGCAAAAGTGAATCCTATAACTTTTCCAGCAAAGCATATCTCACAGCAGAGGAGATCCATCCTCACAAGGATGACTGGAAGCAGGGCCCAGGAGGAGGGTCTGAATTCACTGTCAGCAAAGACGATGTCCCTTTGCAGTCTCATATTTTTATCTGCATTCAACTCTATAAAATACCCTTGCTTATATTAGCAGCGGAAAGTTCCTAAATGACTACCAGTTGCATTATTGAAATTTGTAGCCCTACCCCAAATATTCAATAACTACTGATGGTCTAGAAAGAGGGGCCACATTAACCTCCAACCTCACAGGGCCCTTAGCATATTATTGCTGGGGGTGGGGGTGGTGGTACAAATGTTTCTAGGTGAAACACACAGCACTAAAGACATGAGTGCTTTTATATTTTTAAGTCCTAATGTACAATTTTTAAGAAACCAACCGAACTTCCTTTACTCATTTTTATGTATCAGCCCTTCTTGAGGTTAAACTGCACAAAGCAGTTCTATTTTCTCTTTAATGCATACAGACAAACAGAATCTTGAGGTAGGTTCCCTTCTGAGCCCACAGAGATGTCAGTGCCCCTTGGAAAAGCTATCAGCCACCGACATGCCCAGCATCACATTATAGTGACTTTCTGCCACAGGGCAAGGGAGGAGACCAGGAGAGCCTACTCTGGCCACAGAGGATGCCACTGAGCTCCTCCAGACCTCTAGCCCAGGTTCCTCTGCACTCTCTTCTATTAGAGAGCAACTCAGACCCTTCTGAATAATGGAGTGTCCAAAAAAGATACAAGATAAAGCCCTGGACTGTGCTAGACACCAGAAAGAAAAAAGCAGCCACAAAATTAAAACTGCCTTTAAAAGAAGCTATGGTTAAACGTGACCAAAAAATCCCATGATTTTGCTCCCCATACCATAATTAACAAAAAGAGGTATTTAACATCCAGTAGGAAAAACAGTTTTATAATTTCATTAGCAATTACTACAAAGCTCATTTATAAAAGCTTGGTGAATCCTCACTTTCTCTGACTTTGACAACCAATGTTCTCTGGAGTCAGAAGCCAGGGACTTATTTTAATGTTGAATGTTCTCCCAAGTCCCTTTGAAAGAAAAAAGTATATACAAACTTCACATTGACTGATGTATGAAAATGTTTAATCAAAAAAATGCACATTGAAACCATTATTACATGTCATAAAGCATCATTAATGGCTACTCAGCAAAGCCTAAACTATTTTTAAGGTCATAAACAAGCACATAGTGTGCTACTTATTTATTGAAACCGTCCCTTCAAAAGGCTCACAAGGGTAGGCTGCTTTGCGTTGCTATCCTCCTAGCATCCACAGGGTTTACAAATGACCTTGCCTTTCCCCTAGCAAATCCTTTCAGCACTTGGTCATTTAAAAATTAGAGGGAGGTGAGGCAAAGCTATAAAAATCAGAAGCAAGAACACCAGAATATGCTAGAATATGATAAATATCTTTCTCACAGAAGAAACACAGGCACTATTAATTTACAGAATCCAATGGAAAGGCAACGAGTTAACTCTCTTTTTTTACATTTAAAGCAGAAAAGCAAAATTGGACTTACCCTGGGAAGCCATCCTATAGGCTGACTCAGAAAAGTAACCTGTTCACAAGCCAAAAACAGCTACAAGCCAATAGTCCAAAAACTCACTACGTTTAATCTACCCTCCGTATGTATCTGGCTTTTGTTAAAGAACTTCTGCAAAATGTACAGTGGATGAGTAATCTTTCAGACTTTGTAGAACATGCCAAACCCAACACTAGTAACAGTAGCTTCATTTACTCATCACATTTTTGAGTGGCTTTATTTTATTTTTTAGGCAAAATTAGTGTTTTGCTAATGTAAATTCCCTGCCACTGGAGCATGCACACCTTGTCCCAAAGGCAGCAGGTGGCCTGGTGTGTCTAACTTTCTGAGTCCTCACCGGCAGAAAGTAATGTTGAACTAACATGTAAAGGCCTAGCCTGCTTGATAAACTATCTTTTAAAAGTAATAAATCCAATTTTTTTCTAAATAAAACTTATAGCCAATTCTACCCTTCCTTCTTTTTCTCTGAAAAAGGCATTCATTTTATCACAATAATTTTTAGAAATACTGAAGAATATGAAGCATATTCATGTCCCACTGTCTCCCCAACCAATTCCCTCTCTTAGAGATAATCATTATTGACAGTTTTTAATGTATTCTTCCAGAATTATCTATGTACATATTATGCATGTGATTATATACACACAGACACACATACACTTAAAAAATATTCTTGACAACTGATGGGCCTTGGATTAGAATTTTCCTGATTTTATAAAGACAGTAGAATATATATACAGTAAAAAATCCCCAGTAGATCAGGGCAACAGCTCGTAATCAATTTCTGCCAGGAAACATGAATATTCACCTAAGTGGTATAATAAAGACTATAAATAGCCTCGTGTAATTTCAGGTCAGAGAATTCTGCCAAATGAGGTAAAGAAAATAATGACATCCTGCAACATTCAGAGACTTTTTAATTCTGGAATTAAAAGTAAGGGATTTCAGACCTATTGTTTTCCTCCCAGTTACTTACCAAGTTTTTAAAACTTTGTTTTCATTACAAATGTTTATTATAGGAAATTTAGGAAATATACATGAATAAAATTAAAATCACCTGTAAAATCCCACCAAACAGAGAGTAGAGTTTATATTCAGTCACATATTGAGTGTCTCATGGAAGTACAGGCTCAGTACTGTGCAGACACATTAAAAAGGCAACGTAATTTCTATTTTCACACCAGGTAGAAAGTAACACCTGTTCTAAAATTACAAAGCGTTAGGCTACCAAAGTTCAAAGGAAGTATTAGTTAGACATGTATGATCTTTCAGACTACCCAGAACCTTTCAAGACATTTCCTGTGTTTGGAGAATTCCCTTTATGAGTTGAGAGAGAGACAGAGAGACCTTCGACTTTGAAATCAAAGGTTCACATTCCTAGACTCCCTTGCAGCTATGATAAAGATGTGTCTTCAGTTCTGCCAGTTGGCTATACCTGGGCCAGACTCAGAGGTGGGTTTAATGGTGAGTGCACTGGGCACGCACCCTGGGCCCCGTCTTCTGAAGGGCCCCACAAAACCCCAGCTTTACACTTTTTTCTAATGACACCAAGTTTGGTTTCATATGTGTAATTTTAATTACATACAAGTTTATAATCAGCAGTAAAACCTGATAGTATGTTTAAATATTTTCTTCTGCACCCGGGGCCTCAACTGACCTTAATCCACCTCTGGTCAGACTGTGTGGAACTGCACCCTGGTAAAGAAAGAAGCAGCTACATCTAGCAGGCCTTGGGGCAAGGAGTGCGGCTGTGAGGGTCAGTGGTCCATGCTGGTGGGATCCATGCTGCAAACCACAGTATCTGTGACCAATGGTAGCAACATCAGTATATGTACGGGACAATCCTATGGTGAGCTAGAGGATTGCTCAGGTCAGCTTCTTTGTCCTACCAGGGATCCTGGGCTCCTAAAAATGCTTTAATAAACTATTCTTCTGTTTAAACTAAAGACAGTTTAGGTTTCTGTTGATATAAATAAGAAGTTTGACTGACATAAGGAAGAAATTTTTTTAACAAGGTAAGGCAGCATGATGTAGTTAAAAGGTAACTGAAAGTCAAAGGGAGCATCATTCAAAATTTTACTCTCATCCTATACCAACTGTGTCTGAGCACATGGAAAAGCTCCTTAGAGTATTTGACTATCAGTCCCCCATTTGTAAAATAATATCCACTTTGCAAAACTGTTCATGAGAAAGAAATGAGCTCCTTTATTTATTCACTCATTTGTTTATTCAAACATTTATTGCATTTATATTATTGCGTTTATATCACAGGCTACAGATTGTGCTAAATACCAGGCACTAGAGTGTAGTAAACAGAGCTACCAGGTATCATATAAGTTTTAAGTAAACCACAAATATTTCAGTATAAGCATGTACCACATTTGAGATACACATTTTTAAGGATATGGTTTTAAGTATTTGTGATACATTTATAATTTTAAAATGTCCGTATTTGGGACATATTTACTAATTCATTTTGATCTGAAATTCAAATTTCACAGAGTATCCTATATTGTATTAGGCAACTCTAGATAAACAGTAGTGTACAAAAGGAGTGGGTCTCTGGTTATTGCAGACCCTCCATCTAGCACTAGGGGTTGAGAGAAGGTGAGTGGGCAGGTAATACATAGTCAAAAACTACATACACAGTGAACATAGATAAGAACTACAAATGTAATGAATTGAGAAATAAGATAAAAATGAAGAGGAAAAGTGTATTTAAATACATTGTTGTTAAGGAAAGGCTTTTGTAGAAAGCTAACCCTGAAGGAAAGATCAGGTTGAAGGAAATAAAAACCTCCTATCATAGTAAAGCATCTCACACATGGCATAGCACACAGTAAATGCTTAATAAATGTTCACTTCCTTCCTTGGCAGTACCAGAACTTCCCTCTTGGCTCACTCACCCTAGTCTGGTCCTGTCCCTTGGGCTGCAAAAAAAAAATGATAGAAAGGGATATAAACTGACCACCAATGTTTTCCTCCTTCAGGTCCAGCAGCCACCATCTCTCTGCACCATGGTGAGCAACCCCAAGCCTGAACTTCCAGGCGAGCCCTCCTGTATGCCTGACCCACAGAAACCAAGAAAGATAATAAAATGGCAGCTATTTGTTTTTACTTACTATGTTTAAACATAATATGTTATGCAGCAAAAGTAACCAAGTATTGGCAAGAATAGAGATGACGCAAAATTCTCAGACCACTGATGGAAGTGTGAATGGGGGTAACAGCTTTGGGAGACTGCTGGCAGCACTAAGGAGAGCTGGACACACATGAACCTGTGCAGTTCCCAGTTCACAGTCCCAGGACACTGATGCACTTCAGGTTCTTCCCAGTTGCCACAATATGCCTCTCCCTCCTACCTTGGAATCTGTAACACAACCCCCCCCCCTCGATTAATATTAATTTTTCTACAGCTCACCTTTCAGCATACATTTTGTTACAGAGAAAGTCATACATATATATGGCCTGTCCAAAAGGTATCCAGCCATGTAATATGAAAAATAGAGAGATTTACTGAAGGAGATAGAAGATATAAGAAACATTGTACATAGGACAATGATGCCTCAGCCCCCTTCAAAGTAGGCACCTTGGGACCTCACATAGTTCTCCCAGTCGCCATCAGCTGCCTCGTCGTATTTTCCTGAAACTCATTGACAGTCTGAAATCTCTTCCCCTTCAAAGATGATTTTAGCTTTGGGAAAAGCCAGAAGTTGCAGGGCGCCAAATCTGGGCTGTAGGGGGTGTAAGTCATCTGAGTGATTTGATGTTTCACCAAAAAACTTTGCACGAGACGTGATGTGTTAGCAGATACGGTGTTGTGATGAAGCTACCAATCACCAGCTGCCCAGAGCTGCGGCCTTCTGAATCATCCGAATAGTTTCTGTGGAGGAATGTTCAAGCTTAACGCAAAATTTGATGCAGATTCATTGCTGTACTCACTCAGTCATTTTGAATATAACAGCCACATGGTACACATGCTCAATGGCATCTACTGCCCCCACTGACTTGTAAAGTATCATTGTTCATTGTTCACACAGGTGTATTCCAGTCAATTCTCTGGGTTACACTGGTGTCACACATACCATTCTCATTATATTAACAATGGCTAGGCTCTTACTAGATAGACTATATATATATAGTCTATCTATATATTCTATTATATATAGTCTATCTATATAATCTATATGGTCTATATAGTCTATATATATTCTATATATATATAGTCTATCTATATAGTCCATTATATATATAATAGATATATACATCTATATATATCTATTAAATATATATGTATGTATCTCCATCCCCCATATATATGTGTGTGTATATATATATACACACACACATATATATGACACACATATATTTACCAGACACACACACACATATATATATTTAATAAAAATTTATATATAAATATATATACTTAAAATATATTTTATATATACTATATAAATATACATACTTGATAAAAATCTTCTGATTAATTACATTTCAAATCTGGGGCATTTTACTAACCTGGCACTGAGAGGAAAAAACAGAAAACAAATAACCCAAGCATTCACAGATTTACAAGACAACTCCTTGAATGTCCTCCAAAAAATGAAAACTGTGCAAGAAATCACAACTGTTGTGAAACACATATGTGGGAACACATCTTAAGGACCCAAATTACCTATTGCTGTCTATTCAAACAGAATGTTGCAAAAAGACCAAGTACTGCAATGATGGTGACAGCCAGTGTCACCTGGAAGAGCAAAGAACACATTTCAAATCTGACAGTTCTCCCACATCGTAGTGAGGGGAGAGAAGCAGTTTATTCCCACCACAGAGAAGAAAGGGTAAGAGGTCAGAAAGAGTAGTAAAGGAAAAGAAGGGAAGGGAAAAGAAGGGAAGGGAAAGGAAGGGAAGGGAAAGGGAGAAAAGGGGGTGGGAGGGAAAAAGAGGGGAGGAAGAGAAGGGAGAGAACTGGGGAAGACAACCCTAAGCTTCTCTAGAACTTTTGCTAATGCCCTACTCTGTGATGCTGGTCTGGAACCATGTCATTAGAGGTGGTTATAATAGGGGGAGCAAAGAACATAATAACTTTAACAACTGCCATCTACTCTGTCCTGCCACGTGCCAAATATATGCTGAGCCATGAGATATTTACATCTTCATCAACATCACTGCAGCCAATACTTACGCCAGGCACTGTGCATCATCTCATTTCACTCTCACCGCAACCTTGTAAGATAACATGTTATTATTCCTATTTTACAGATGAGGAAACTGAGAGATAGGAAGGTCAGATAAGATGCCTAAGGTCTTATCTATGAATGCTTTAAGGGTCTAGGGTAAAGTAAGATTAAATAAACAGCAAAAGTCAACAGAAAGCTTATTTATGGCAACATAAGAACTGAGATTTAAGAAACTGTAAGGGGTGAAATATACATCAGGAATCTCAGTTCTGAGATTCCTGATGGCCAAATTTAAGCTCATGTTGTACGCTCTGAAATGGAGAGTTAGATCTTATATTTATTCATTCGTTCATTCATTCATTCATAAAATATTTATGGACTACTATGTGCCAGACACCATTCAAGGTGCTGGGGATACAGCGATGAACAAAGAGACAAAAATCCCCACTTCTACGGAACATGGGAGTGGGGAAGGAACTATGGAAAAAACAGCACAATAAATAACTAAGCCATATAAAATGTTAAGTGTAGTAAGTGCTAGGTGGAAAAATAAAGCACCAAGAACCAAGAAAGGGGCAGAAAAGGGATACATTTTTCATATGGTAATCAAGGTAAATCCTGAGGGTGGCATTACAGCAAAAAGGAGGCAGAGAGATGAGCTCTGTGCTTGGCTGGAGTCGAGCACCAGGTGGGATGGTGTTCCCATGCTGGAGCAACAGTGAGGAGGCCAGTCCAGCTATGCAGGAGAATATAGGAAGTCAAATCATATAAACATTAGGGACCAAACTAAAAAAGGCTCTTCAGGCCACTGTACAGCAATGATTCTTCAGCTTTGGGGTCATGAATTACATGTAGAAAGAAGCTCATGAAAGCTAGGGATCCCCAGCCCAGAGAAGTACACATACACAAAACACTAACCTAATTTCAGAGGTTAGCACCTCTCCCATGCTCCATCCTAGACTCCTAGTATCAGAACATCTTCCTGCAGGAGATCATGGTCCTCTGTGCTAAACCAAAGAAATACACTGCATCTAACTCTGTTTTTAATGGCTTCTCAAAAGGGGACAGCAACTCAGGACAGTGAGCACCAGGGCTCCTCCAGTCTGATGCTTTACTTGTTCCACCATCCTCAACAATCAAAAGAGGCCATTCTCAAACACTAATAGCCCTAAAGGAAACACCTACATTTGTCACCTGGGGACTCTTTGTTAGATACAGGGTTCAGACAAAAACCACAGGGTAGAGCTATGGATACAGCAGGGGCCCCATGGAACTGGATGACCCTTGGAGCCTGCCAACCACCCTGCAGCTTATACATGTGTGTATACACATATATTTATATTTTTTAATTCTGTTCATATAAGCTAGAAGAGAGCAGGGGTGTTGTTCTGTTTTGTTACTGCTGAATTCCCGGTGCTTAGAATAGAGTCTGGCACACAGAAGATGTTCAATAAATAATGGTTGAATAAATGAGTAATTACAAAGCATTATTTCTTTGCAAAACCATTCTAGGAAATAGCAAATCAAAATGTCATGATTAAATAGACAGTACAGTTATGTTGGAAAGGTTAGGGTATATGGCTTACCCAGGGAAAGAGGAAACCTCAATTTAACATGAGCTACAGTATTCCATGCCATAAATCATGTCTATGAAATACTAGAAATTATACTACCTTTCTGTCTCAGTAACATAGGTTTCTCACCAATATGACTCAAACCATTTGTGGTTTACACCAGTTTGCCTGCTTTTGTCTTGGTTTTTAATTTCGAATCTATCAGAGACCAAAACTTTTGTAAACTATAAAATTAATTCTTAGACAAATGAAACAAAAATAACTGACACACAAATATGCCAACCTAAATTTGTATTAGATTTAACAGACCTAAATTTACTCTGTCCAACTGCGATACAGTCTTCTGAACACTCTCAGTTTTTGTTCTTATGTCATTGTGACCAGCAACACACAGTTCATAACCAGTCTAGTTCATGGGTCACACTTTGAATAACATGGCTCTTAGAACATAAGCATGCACACACACGCCACCACCACCACTTCTACCACCTCTACCACCTCCACCATTATCACCACACATACAAGCTGGAGATTCCAGTATTCAATTCACATGCCAATGATTCTGCTTTCCAGCTGATAATGAGAAAAATAATGTTCTGCTTCCTATTAAACTTCTGTCAGATGCTTACTTCAGTTATCAAGGAATAAAATTAGCAAGGCCAAGATACTTATAATATCAGACTCCAAGAATATGTTAGTAGATTAATTATACCTTTCTTCAAATCATCCAAAGATATAAACATAAAAATTAAGAGCAGACTGTTCATTTTATAACAGATCCTACCTTTAATAGAATAATTATGATGAAATTCATTTTATGTATCTAAATACAATGGTGATTTCATATTAATACATTTATAAAATGTAATCTTTATATATTTATCTTCTACATTTATGTACCTGCAGCTGTAGTCTAAATATAGTTATTGTACAAACTAGTATGATGAGGTTTTTAGAAATGCCACTAGTTATGTCCTCTTGAGCCACAAGAGTCCTTTACTTATTCTAAGTTAGTTAATATTACCTACTTAAAAATTACCCCAAACAAACCTATATAAAATTACATTTAATATAATTTATAAACAAAACTGACATGACTCTTCTAAGAAAAGAACAGGTTGTCCTTTTATTTTTTTCATTAAAATAGCTGTGGATTAATGAGGGATGCTAGCTAATTTTCTTAAATTATCCTTCATTTTAAAATATAACCTTTGAAACTATATAAACATAATCCTTAAATTTCTAGTTGTTCACAAAGCTTTCTTAATTCAGGATGAGTTGGCGACTTTCCTCCAGGCCCAACTGAACATGCATTCCGTGGTAAAGTGTGCCAAAGGCTAAGCGCAGAGTCAATACTGATTTCCTTATTGGCTCTCACTTAGACACATAACCCCGCTTTTGGGCCACTTGTAAATAAAGGTGTGGATATTCTTGATCATATTTATAACATGAATTTTCTAGACGTAGGACTCAAGACTGTTACCTCCATCCAACAGCTTCCATCTCATCACCTGGAAGAAGGAGAAAATATTTATTGAATTACAGAATGAAACTTGATTCCTCATTTCTTCCAGGCATCCAAGGTCACTGATACCCAGGGCTGTTTTTGTGAAAAGCAAAAGTCATCAGGACACTCATGCCACTGACTTATAGTCTTGGTTTTCTGCATATCCTGTGCATTGCCTGTTTGGTGGTTTGGCAGTAAACTTATGTGAAAGTCCTAAAAAATAAATAAAGGAAGGAAGCTGTTGAATAAAACAGACAATGAAAAACAAATTAGAAATTATATCCCAGAGAACATATCTACTGATTCAATGAAAATGTCTGAAACATGACCACGCTGCCTCTCCTTGCAAAGTCCCTTCCTACTGAGGACTCCCTCTGGGAGGTTTATATTTCCTTTCCACACAGACCAGGCCTGGCCACTAACGTGTTATGACCAATAAAATGTGTATTCAAGTGACATGTGCACTTCCTAGGAGGAGCTCTAAGGGTCATTTCTCTTTTCCTTCTGTTCAAGACACATATGCCCCAAATAGGAGATGCTCCTTAAGCCTTAGTTTTAGAAGGAAAGACACATAGAGCAGAGCCACTGCCAATGTGAGATTTTTGCAAATCACTATAATTTCAGGGTCCCTTGTTAATCTAGCAAAACTTGGCCTCTGCTGACTGACGCAATGGCCTTCTCTCATGGTGTATCCATGTTTTTAAGAGAAAGGTAAAGCTGAGTTTTTTTAGGTTTTAGCATAGAAGCAGCAGTCATGACAATGAGCTGCCCTGTGACCCAGGGAGCAGGAGTACCTAGTGACCGGCTGAGCAAGAGCAGTCTTAGCATTCAGAGGCTGGGGTACAATGAGGAGGCTATGGGCTAAGAAAGTGGCAATACAGAAGGACACCAGCAAAAGGAAAAGACATGGTTATTTGCTCAAGGTCCTACTTCTATCCACAAACCACGAGTTCCAAAAAGCATGACCCATGCTTATTTCAATATATCCAGAAGTATGATATGCAGTCTATCAGTGGTGATGTATGAAATGTGTTTGATGGTAAACAGAAGACTTTAAAATATTGCTACAAACCCCTTATTTCAAAAAAAAATTGCATCTTTGGGCAAAGTAAAGCTAAGTGAGCTGATTAAGGCAAAATAATAACAAACAATAAGCAAACAGTATTATTATGATGTGCCTATAAGGTAAAATGAGACAATAACTCAGGAACAGAATGAAGTGTGGTAAGAACTCTCTTCTTCAATTGCTGTCCCTGTACCTGGAGTGTAACAGGAAGGGAATGAGGAAGGACAAAGGAAGGTAAAGATTCAAAGATGTATATGCAAACCCTGAAAAAAATGAAAACCTTGTATATAAGCAAGAGAATGCAAACAGCAATTATGATGATGTTTTGCTAGTATTTATAAAAGATTAATTTAACAAATAATAGTAACTTCCATTCTTTTGAGTACTTAATACGTGTCAAGTACTGTGTAGAACATCCATCATTTCATTCAATTTCTTCCAAAATCCTGTATAAATAGAGTTAGTATGCCTACTACAAATGAGGAGACAGGCTCAGGGATATAAATAACTTGACTAAAGATGATGCTCAAATAATGTGTTTGTCCAGTCCTGAACTTCTGCCCTTAACATGCACTTCGCAGTCTTCTAATGTCCAAACCTTTTAATAACAATAATAATGACAAATATAGCTGTACCCTTTGTAAATGCCCCAAACTAGGAAACTCCCTAAATGCATATCAAAATGTATAAATAAATCCCAATAGATTCATGCAATACCATATTGCAATGAAAATGAGTTTCTGAAACATAACCGTGATCAACAGATGTCAGGCACAGGCAAGTACCACAGTACTCTACGACTATATGACTGATTCCACTTCTATAAAGTACAAAACAGGCAAAATTAGTGTATGCTATCAGGAGTGAGATTAGTGGTTGCCCTTGGGCACAGGAAGGGATTATCTGAGGTGTGGGTGATGTTCAATTAATTGATTTGAGTGCTAATTAACAGGAGTCCAATTTATAAGCAATTCATCATGTTACACACTTACACATAAGAGTACTTTTGTCTAAATATAATACACCTCAATAAAATATTTTTAAAATTAAAAATGATGCACCTACTTAAGGCATATTTTGCTTCATCATTTTAATGTATTTAGCCTCAAATATACTGGGAATCCAAAAATTTGTTTTGGTGTATTCATTTTTCTCTAACTAGTTGCATACTCTTGAGATTAGTTTCCTCATCCCAAAATTGAAGGTATCATACCATAAAATCTTCAAAGTGTCCCATTCTGATCTTTTCTCCCTCCGAAGTCCTATACTTGCCCATATCACACAGCTGCCGCATTCACACAAAAAAAGAGGAACGAAAGAGCAACTGCTTGCATTCCTATCATATGATACAGGGTAGAAGGAAACACACTAGTCATGCACATTTAATCAACTTTTGATTATCAGTGTAGATGTTACAGATCTGCACACAGGACCCAGAAACTGAATTACCACTCACCGATCAGGGCCTATAGCAGCCTTGTTCACATATCCTGAAGCTGCCACACACTCAGAACAGTCAATTTGTCAGAAGAGCTCTTTTGTGGATTTTTTTACTCCAGGGTCATCAAAACCAATAACCTCCTCCTCTACTAGAAATAACTACAAATTTCTAGATTTTCCTACAATTTATTCATTCACTCAGAAGAATGCTGAGAAATATGTAACAGCATCCACATTCCGACCTTAAGTCCCTTGTCCATTGGACTCTCTTACTTACTTGCTTCTTGCACTGCCAACACAGAGCTTAGTCTAATTAATGGGACCTGTATTAGTCAGGGTCCCACCAGGAAAGAGAAACCACACAGTCATTTGAATGGGGAAAGTTTAACATCAGGACTTACTAACTATAAGAGGGGTTAGCTAGTAAGAAGTGAATAGAACCCTAAAGAATATAGGGATGGCAGTTATAAAGAGTAGCCACTACCCCTAGGGCTCAGACACAGGGCCCAAGGTGAGCCCTCCCCCCAGGGCTCAGATCAGATCCTGTGGGCTCACTGCATGGCAGGGTGTGCTGTGGTGCTACACCTGGGGAACTTACTGGAATCCATCCTCCAGGTGCCAGGGACAAACTGTGCACAGAGAGGGGGCTCACCAGACACACTCTGCTCCAAAACAGCCCATATGGGGATGCCAGCGAAGTTGCTGGCTACTAGATGCAACTATGGCCACCATGCACTCAGGAGCTGACACTGGACAAGTGGCCATGCTCTAGGAGCCCAGCGATGGAGAAACTGCACACACTGAGGGAGACATGCATCGACAGATCTCTATTCTGCAGAGGCCAGGAGGGAAGCCACCTTCCTCTGCAATGTCTCTCCAGCACCCCCTCCTGATAAAGCTGAGTATCATGCCAGCTGACAAAGGAAGAATATTCAGTCCAGACCCATTTCCCAGAGCAGGCAATAGAGGGTGAATTCAGACCTGGCTATAGCAAGGAATCCCAGTAAGCTCTAATAACCCACCACCCTGCATGCATGCCACAGATGTGATCCTGTGAGTACTCCCTGGTACAGATGACAAAGCTGATTTAGAGGGAGGAAAATTCTCTTGTCAGGAGGCACACAAGTCCGACAGTAGTACAAATAACAGAACTACTTCTGAGTCAGGTACAGGAATATATCTAAATTGTCTTCTTTTGACTGTATTATGAGTTTGTATAAGTCACTTTTTAGATGGTCCTTAGCCTGGCACAGACATTGATAAAACCAGTCTTCTGACAAATGATAACAGACTTTGAATATCAAATCTCTCACTGAGCCATAAATAATGTTGCTCATATTTTGACCTTTGCTTAGCCATTTATATGAATGTGGTAAGTGTAATAGGATAATTTCAGGCCTGTGTATGTGTCAGTCATGGCCTTTGGTCCAAGCTCTGGTCATTCTGCTAACCAAAGGCAGACTAAAGGGCACATTCTGAACCAGAAAGGGAATCATACTCAACCATGCATCTGCTCAGGAGAAGACAGTCACAAAGGGTCAACAACAGAACGATCCAAAATCAAGGTGACAGGCAAACATCTAACAATAACTCAGGTGCAGATCACACAATGCAGGTTTTTTAGAAAACAGATCTTGGGAAAGACCCCCCAATGCCAGAAGAAATAAAATAATCATAATCCATGTTTCTCAGTGAGGGGAAAAAAAAGCCTAGAAGACTAAGGTGCAAAACCCAACTACATGCTGCATAAAAGCAGCATGCCTTACGTAGAAGGACCCAGAAAAACAGCTGGGATTGTGGGGAGACTTTAGTAAAGAAAGAAAACAGAAAAGGAGGGAATCACAAAGAAACGCGAACAAGTGTTTTGTGTTTGCATGTGGGCAGGCAAGGGGCGAACTGAAAGTCTGGGAAGTAACTGAGTCACCTTCCACAGCAGAGTCCAAGTAGGGGAGAACAGAGGGTGAGACACAGAACCCCTTCTGTTACTATCTCACACTCAGCTGCTCTGTCTTCCTGGAACTTAAGTTTTCAGTTTCTTATTTCCATTTAAACTGGTTAGGTTTGGGCTTCTTTCTCCATAGGAACGTAAGTTCTGTGAAGGTAGAGATGTCTCTTTTTTTAATTTTAGCTCCACAGTATCTACAAAGTGTGCGGAACAAAATATTTGCTAGGAGAATTAACAAAATCAAAGAAAGGAACTTTTTATATATCTAATATCAAGTGTTGCATAGTGAGCACATTCTGAAATGAGGATTAGCAAACTCCCTAGGTAAAGAAAGGGCCAGTAAATATTTTCTACCTGGTGGGCCACACATGGCCTCTATTGCATGATTCTTGTTTTGTTTTGTTCTGTTTTGAACCTTAAGTGAGTGAAAACAACTACTAATTGTAAAAATCATTCTTAATTCTATGGCTATACATGAACAGGCCTAGATGTGGATTGTGGTATATAGAACCCTACTGTAAACTATCACCTATAAACTCAGAATATAAAAGCAAAATATTTTGAAATATATGTTGCACTATCAAGAAAAGCTGGCTTGTACTTCTGTTTTCATGGATAGATTTTTTTTTTCTATTCTAACTGGAAAATTCAGGGTCTAATATTAGCCTTAATGGCTATCTACTTAACTTTTGTTTTAATTTTTTCAATCTAAGTCTCATTTGATCCTACTGGAGGAAAATATTAATTCAAGGACCTGAAATAATAGAAGCTGCCTTGAATCCAAGTTCTGCTTTCTGCCATCTCTCATTGTTTCCCATACACCCCATCAATTAGATTTTAAGTTTCAGCAACCTCATTAGTTTTTCAGGCTTAATGACTCAAGCTTAGGGGGTGGGAGAGAGGGCAGCGACCCACAGAACAAAGACTTCAATGTATCCAGAGGCTGAGAAAATTCCAGCATTGTCAGGGCATATACTATTTATAACCCATTTAATGTGTATGCTCCTGAATGCATTTGCTACGGAGGATAATCGACCTACACTACTGAATTCCTGGCTTTGGCAGTGGTGAAGAACTCAGGCAGCTAAATGTCTGACAAGTGAAGGAAAAAAAATGAACTCCTTGCTATTATTATTTTATAATTCCTGGCATCATATGACAGAATTAAAAGGTTCCTGCTTTTGACTCACCTTTGACAAGAAAGTGCCTCATTGCTATGAGTTCTGAGTTTAAGTTAATGGAAAAATGAGGGGATTGGAAAATATCCTACACTTAGGTTGAAAGAAAAAATGTTGTGGAAAACACCATTTAACTTTATTTTCCCAGAAACACACACACACATACACGATTAAACACCAAGCACCTGTGTTGAATACATGTGATATCTGGTCTATGATGACATGTATTCCATGTCTATGTGTCTGCTTTTCTCTTATCGCACAACAAAAGAACTCTGACATATTGCTGCCCAAAGTGCAGAGTTCTGGGCATGCGGTCTCCCAGCAGACTTCCGCAAACCCTGCACATTGCCTCCCTCCACTCCAGGATCCCAACCAAATTAATCTTCTCCTGTGCCAATTCTATCACATCCCCTGGGTTTACAAAGAACTTGCACCAGGCCATCAGAACCAAAAAGGGAATGAACGTTTTCATCCTGGCAGAAACTTAAAATAGAGCTTAAAAATAAAACAATGAGAATGAATTTTAGTTTTGCAAAGCCTTTAGTTTCCAGAAATTTCTTTTACAAGTTAAAAAAGAAAAGTCCTATTCTTGCTTTTAATGCTACATTTAAATGACATGTTATTAAAAACAAACTAGAAATTCCAAGGTTTTAATTCTATATCTGACCTGACATATTTCACAATAAACAGTCATGCCAAAATGTAAGCTGGACAAAGTTCTATGTACATCCCTGGTGAAGAATCTTCTGAAATCAGCATTGTTCAAAACATAAGTGAGCCACATACCTAAATTTAAATTTTTTAGTAGCCATAGTAAAGAGGAAACCAAAATTAAACAGGTAAAATTAATTGTATTATCTTATTAACCCAGTGTGCCCAAAATATTATTTCAACATTAATCAATGTTAAAATTTTAATAAGCTATTTTACATTTTCTTATATAAAATCTGTGTGCATTTCATACTTCCAGCACTTCTCAAAGTGGACAAGTCACATTTCCCGTGCTCTGCAGCCACACGTTACTATGCCCGTGTGTTGGACGGCACTAAAGACTCCTCTTATGCTTCAAGTTTGCTTTTCCGACCCCAAAAGTTCCAGTTGTAATGGCATGACTATCATCAAAAGAAGATATTCTGAGAAGTGTTTCAACTTCTTGGACAAGTTCACACTCGGGCTTCACTCTGGCACAGCCGCACTCCAGGCCATCTGTTCTAATGGAACAATGCCCATCCAAAAAGCAGTTACCAGCTTCTAGAACCAGACATGCAACCACAGCAAGAAGAGTCTCCTAGCTTAAACAGTTCCAAATTCTCAACTTATGAACTACTTTTTCCCCAGGCGCTGCATTTGGACATTTAGCAGGGCTTCACTTAGTACTATTTTTGAGATACTGTCCTTGAAAGAAGGGAAAAAAACAAGGCTGAACCTTTTAAAGGATGGAAGTTTGAGTAAGGTTAAAGGAAACACAAGCTAACATAAAGAGGATACTGTGCCCTTTATATGATATTTTTTTAAATCATGACTTTAGTGTGAACCTTTATTCCCACTGTAGGGGAACCTCAACTGAATAACTCAAATGAATAACTGTAGGTGCTTTTCTTAAATCATTATAGTGTTCTGATATACATACATACACATTGTTTTCCTCTTGAAGGTGAGTTTTATTAAAATTTTAACCTATTTAATCACACAGAATTGAGAAAAACAGTGGGGCTAATGGCTGGTGCTTTTCATTTTAAACACTCTGATATTTTCCCATACCGTGTACTATTTGTAGGAAAAATTTAAATAAATTTCCTTAAATAAATTAAATTAAAGAAAATGAACATCTGTTAAATTTATTTTTCAATTAGAGTTCACATTCAATATTATTTTTTATTAGTTTCAGGTGTACCGTACAGTGCTTAGACAATTACATAATTTACAAAGTGATCCCCTGATAAATCTAGCATCCGTCTGGCACTAAACACAGTTATTCAACATTATCGACTATATTCCCTATGCTACGCCTTACATTCCTGTGACTATTTTTTAATTACCAACTTGTACTTCTTAATCTCTTTACCTTTTTCACTCAGTTCCCAACCTCCCTCTCCTCTGGCAACTATCAGTCTGTTCTCTGTATCTATGAGTTTGTTTCTATTTTGTTCTTTAGATTCCACACATAAGTAAGAAAATATGGTATTTGTCTTTCTCTGTCTGACTTATTTCACTTAGCATAATACTCTCTAAGTCCATCCATGTTGTCCCAAATGGTAAGATTTCATTCATTTTTTTATCACTGAGCAGTATTCCACTGTATATATGTATCACTTTTTCTTTATCCAAGTGTCCACTGATGAACACTTAAATTGCTTCCACATCTTGGCTATTGTAAGTAATGCTTCAAATGAACATAGGGGTACACATATTCTTTCAAATTCGTGTTTCAGGTTTCTTCGGATATATTCCTAGAAGTGGAATATCTGTAAATAATGCTGATTCCATGTACACTTGGAAAAAAATGTATATCCTGCTGCTTTTGAGTGAAATGATCTAAAAATATCTATTAAAACTATCTGGACTAATGTGTCATTTAAAACTGCAGCTTCCTTGTTCATTATTTGTTTGGAAGATCTATCACTTAATGTCACTGGAATGTTAAAGTCCCCTACAATGATTGTATTACTGTTGATTTCTCTCTTTATGTCCATCAATATTTGCTTTATATATTTAGGTTCTTTGATGTTGGATGTGTAAATGTTTACAAGGGTTATATTCTCTTGTTGGATTGATCCCTTCATCATTATGCAGTGTCCTTTTTTGTCTCTTACTATAGCCATTGTTTTAAAGTCTATTTTGTCAAGTATAAGTATTGCCAACCTTGCTTTTCTTTTCATTTCTGTTTGCATGAAATATTTTTCCGTCCTTTTATTTGTAGTGTAGTCTGTGTGTATCTTTCAATCTGAGGTACATCTCTTGTAGACAGCCTGTATGTGGGTCTTGTTTTCTTACCCATTCAGCTTTCCTATGTTGTTTGATTGGAGCATTTAAGCCATTTACATTTAAAGTGAATACTGACAGATATGTAGTTATTGCCATTTTATTAATCACATTTATGTTCTTATCCTTCATCTTCTAAAACATGTCCCTTTGACATTTCTTGTAATACTGGTTTGGTGGTGGTAAACTCTTTTAGTTTTTTGTCTGAGAAACTTTCTCCTTCATTTTTAAATGATAGCCTTGCTAGGTACAGTAGTCCCAGTTGTAGATCCTTGCTTTTCATCACTTGGAATATTTATTGCCCATCCCTCTGGCCTGCAAAGTTTCTGCTGAAAATTCAACCTACAGTCTTATGGGAGCTCCCTTGAGAATAACTAACTGCCCTTCTCTTGCAGCTTTTCTCTGTCTATAACCTTTGCCAACTTAATTATGATGTGTCTTGGTTTGGGGCTCTTTGGGTTCATCTTATTTGGGCCTATGCACTTCCTAGACTTGTGTGTCTATTTCCTTTGCCAGGTTAAGGAAGTTTTCAGTCATTCTTTCTTCAGGTAGGTTTTCAATACCTTGGTCTCTCTCTTCTTTCCCTCTGGTATCCCTATGACATGAACATTGATTTGATTAATGTTGTCCAAAGATCCCTTAAATGATCTCATTTTTTTTTCTTTTTTCTTTTTGCTGTTCCCACTGGGTGTTTTCTGCAACCCTGTTTTCCAAATTGCTGATAAGATCCTCTGCTTCATCTAATCTGCTATTGATTCTTTCTAGTGTACTCTTCATTTCTTTTATTGTAGTTTTCATTTCTGACTTGTTCTTTTTTATGATTTCTTTGTCCTTTTTTAAACTTATTATTTCTTTTAGTTTTAACTTTGATGTGGTCATGGGAGTAGGCAAGTTCTGTGTTTATCTAGTCCTCCATCTTAATCAGAACTGCTAAGAAAATCAACCTATTAATGCTAGGGGCTCTAACATTATTGTCTTTGTGAGTAAATACTTTACTTTCCTGACTTTAAAATATACCTTTGACCCCAAATCTTATTAAATTTTAGGAAATTTTCATTAAAATATTCATAAATGTTTTATTTAAATCTAGTATTTCCCATGAAAATTTTTAAATATCTAGTGAGCTTTAATATTGGGGAATTGTGGTAAAATTATATGAATCAAGATATTTAATATGGATATTGAAGCTAAAATTGATGGATGTGTAAGAGTCAGCTGAAAATACTGAAGGAATAGGTGAGGAAGTAACAGATAAAGAGGAAACCTAGTGTAAACGCCTGGAATGAAACCAAGGGAATGAAAAGGAAACTTAAGAGGAAACAAAGAAAAACGAATTAAAAAACTGAATATGGCTGAGTGGACAGATGATGGTAGAAGGTGCAAAAGAAGACAAAGTGGAGACCTACATAGATCCCCTTAAGTTGTATGGAGTTTGTTCTAGCAATGAGAGACATCTTGGGGTTTTAAGATTTAAATGGCTCAGAGGAAAGCTGATTACACTTAGAGCACAGGCGGGTCCAGGCAAAAATCCAAACTTAGGTAGCCCAGCCATTGAGTCTGGGGCTAACAATACTATTGCAAATATGTACACAGACAGAGACTTGTTCTTTGCCCCTAAGCATAACCATATATTCTGGAATTGTCCAGCCAAGACACAGTGTAGAACACTGTAATCACATCTGTGGAAACATCCTCAAAGGCTTGATATAGCATGAAACAAACCACTTTAGTTCCAACTAGAACATTACTGTTATTTACTTTTAAAATATATATCAAACACACAGAGAATACGTATCCTTATAAACACTATCTAGATATTAAGATGTTATTCTAAATATCTGATTCAAGTTTTTTCAGAAATGTCACGGTTTCAATTTAATTCTTGCCTGTTCTCTCTCCCATCCATTTATCTCCTCAGAAAGAAGTTACATTCCTGAAACTGGTGTTTATTTCCAAACTAAGTGTATCGTGCATACACACACACACAAACACACACACACACACACACACACACACACACAAAACCATTAAAGAGTATACAGTAATGTGCTATATGTATTTTAAAACTTTAAGGGAAAATATCTTACCCATTATACTGAAACATATGACTGATTCAATATTTTTTTAAATATACATCGGGTTTATTTGAGGGAGTAAGACAGGTTTCCAAAATAATGGAATATTTCAGGTATATCAAAAGAATGAAGACAAATATAATAAACACAAAACTTAAGAAATGAAACATTAGCAACACAATCAGGTTGATTTTTAAGGCATTTTGCACAATCTTCAGGAGTTATATAATCCCTAAAGCATATATGAAAAGATTCAGGACAAGCATCAACTCCTCTAGCTACCATGCCTAGAAGTTGTCAATGAATTTTTCTGACAGTTGCAAGCAGACCAAAAAAAAAAAAAAAAAAAAGGTTGTCTATGTTCTCCTTGATCCTCTCTCACTTCTGTGATAATTAACTGCCACAAGAATTGTAGCACCTTGACTTCTAATGTAAGAATAGCATTTTTCACTTAATGGTGCAAATATAGCCTAATACCAACACCACCCTCACTATAATCACTATCATCATCATCACCATCAGCAGCAGCAGCAAAGAACAAGCCTTAATATATGTATGTCGGGTGCTATACTAAGCATTTTACTTGTGCTATAAGAAATAATGCTCATAAAACCCTATGAATTAGATGTTATTATATGTCCATTTTACAGATAAAATGACTAAGTCAAAGAGATGTTAACAAAGTGCCAAGTGTAAAAAGACAGTAAATTCTGGAGACTAATTTTGAACCCCATATGCCTGATTCTCAATCCCTGATCTTAACTATTACATAAAAGTTATTCTAGAAAAAAATTCCACTTTCAACCATGTATAGTAACAGGTATCAGATTATCTCTTCTGTAAGTAACTAGAAAATTACACAAAATATATGAAATGACAGTTTTCAGTCACTAAACAATAGAAATTTCATGATTGATCCACGAAGGAAGAGAAACAAATAAAACAGCATGACTACCTAAGCTTTCTGCCTAGAAGTACTTTCTGGATTGTGGGGCAGAGAGAGGAAATCAGCAGAGCAGAGCAATCTCAATGAGTTGACAAGAAAAGGCTGACTTTCAGGGAGAATGAGATGGTTGGAATATGTATGTCAGAACATAAGAAGGGAAGGTGCTATGCAACAAGAGACCTAGAAATTCCCAGAGGGCTCTCCTTGAGTCTTTAGGCTAAAAGCCATATGCATATGCAAAGGGTGAGACTCTACAAGACTGGGCAAAGAAGAATGACCAGAAAGAAAATGACTACCAGGAAAAGAACATCTATTGGGAAGCTATAAGCTCAATACCTTAGAGAGCTCACAAAGGGCCAGGATACATTCATGGTCCAACCCACGGAAATAGAGAAATTTCATGAACACCCACAGCATTCAGTAGAGACTCTAGAAAGGTCATACCTTGAGAATAGGGATAAACTACAGTAAGGCTACAAAATCCTCAAAAGAATCAAGCAGATTCCTAAGTAAGTTAACTGCCTACCAGGACAAAACTCAACACTTCCTTTTTGTTTTAATCCTCAACCAAGGATATATTTTTTATTGAAGTTAGAGGGAGAACAAGGTGGAGAGAGAGAGAGAGAGGAGCATCAATATGAGAGAGAAATATCCATCAGCTGCCTCCTGTACACACCCTTACCAGGGATCAAACCTGCAACCTATGTATGTGCCCTGACCAAGGATCAAATCTGCAACATTTTGATGTAGGGGACGGTGTTCCAACCAACTGAGCCATCTGGCCAGGGCAAAACTCAATACTTCATAAAGGAGTGCAACAAAATCACAAGACACAGTCACAATGACTATCACCCATTAAAATATTACTAGATATATGGGCAGAAAACACTTAACTCGGCAAGCCTGTGTTGCTCAAACCCTGCACATTCCAGAGAAAGGCCTTTCTTCAAGACTGGCCTTTTGTTCACTCCTAGGAGATAACCTCTGCGTCTCTGAAATATTCTGCTTGATAAGAGTGTTTCTGTATGTCTGAGGTCTTGGGTCACACTGTATTTATTGTGAACATCTCCATTTCTATGAATAAGTTTTGGGGCTATTCTGTACCAGTTCACCAGAAAAGGTTTATCCGAAAAAATTTTCTTAACAGTGTGATTCAGGATGAATGTATGTTTCTTCCTGGGGGTGGTGTATGCTGAGGTCAGCCACACCAGCACTACCTGACCTCCAAAAAAAGTCCTGGACACCAAGGCTCGAGTGAACTTCCTTGGTTGGTAACACTTCGCACGTTACCTCACAGCTGCTGGGGGAATTAAGTGAATGCTCGTGTGACTACTGTGAAGGAACACCTGAAATTTGCACTTTGTTTCTACATGAACCAATAAATTAATAACTGGTACATCTATTTTATGTAAAAGATACCAAAATTTCAGACTACACAAAAAAAATGGCAGTAGAATTGACAGATTAAAAATACAGAATGGGAAAAGACTTACTAAACGAATCAATGAATCAATCAATAAATAAATACTTAAATTGTACCTAAAAAAATATATAACAGCTAGGTCATCAGACACTATGAATATATCACTTTGGAAAGATGATCAAAGTCTAGCAAGAACCGATTCTTTGAGAAGAAGCTGCTCAGTCATTCACTGGCCTGTGTGGCTCAGATGGTTGGGAATCATCCCACAAGCAAAAAGCCAATAGTTCTATTCCCGGTCAGGGCACATGGCTGGGTTGTAGGTCTGGTCCCCTGTTGGGGCGAAAGGCAACCAACTGATGTTCTCTCTCACATTATTATTTCTCTCCCTCACTTTCTCCCTCCCTTTCTCCCTCCCTTCCCCTCTAATTAATTAAATTTAAATAAAAATTTAAATTAAAATTAAAAAAAGAAGCTGCTCAGGCATACAGCCATAGGACCAATGGCATGTAACTATTTTCCTAGCTTCTATAAGTCAATCATGTACTATTTACCCCATGGACAGAAGCTCAGATAACAGTGTTGATAAGCATCTAATATCTTCCAGGAATATTTAAATTAAATGCCTAGTGGCCCTCTATTAGTTTCTATAGTTCTTAACATGTCCCTAGAAAATAATGCATTAGCAATCCTCTTTCAGTGCCCTATTACTGAATTTTATCTATGATCCTTTTGCAGTTTCACTTTTTGTTCATAACACCAATCAGAAAAACAAACACTGAAAATTACAAATTTTCCACTGAACTTAGTTTTATAAATTGTAATCAACTTTTCAATAAGTATTTTAAAAGAACAGTATTGCATACTCCATTCATACTTCACTGGAAATAATAAACTTCACACCTTTTAAAGAAATCTTTAACATCTGGCTGCTAGGTAATTCCATAAAAGCTGCTCCTGAGTCAAGAAACTGTGATCTAATGTCAGCTCTGTGGGAGCAGCATTCAATGATCTTCCTTTTCTATGAAAGCAATAGAGAACAATTTGAAAGGCAGGGGGGCGGGGGGGGGGGAATGGCTTAGAACTTCCTAGCAGTAGAATCTATTAAAAATCCTTAAACTTTTGCCTCTGACATAAACTGAATTTGTAAGTGGCCATTAGAAAGGAAATAAAATTAATGTCCAAATATATTAGGAAATGTAACCACTTCTAGAGGGATTTATTCCACTTGGTGTAAATAGATACATTAATGATAGGAAAGATTTTGTACACATTCTACCTATTGAATGATCCAATCTTCCTTTTATTTTACCTGTCTTTCTTAGTTACCCAACTGTATCAATGAAAAGTTGCCTTAAAGGGTAATGTAGAAGGGTGAGAACTCTGGTCTGAATCAGTCTTAAGGGTGTCCAAAAGTGAAGCATATTCATGGCAGAGGCAATTTCCCTCAGTCCTAAACTCTTGACAGTCTTACTATTCCAGTAATAAACCTTTCCCATTGTCTGACCAACACACTGAGTGGGAGACAGCAAATTAATTTTAGGGTATGTGTACCAACTGAGGACAAGGAAGAAATTAACCAACTAAATCGTTTGCATGCATGACCTAATTCTTGCTCTTTGCTGAACACAAAGGAAAAAAAAAAAAACTTGATCATTAACTCATAACATACAGAATACTGTTACCCATATATTCCGAAGAACTTCATTTTAAAAACTGAACTATATCTAAAATGCATATATTATAAGAATTCTATGCGATAATTTAAGTGACAAATAATTAGAACTTCTGAGAATAAAATAATCATTGGGAGAAATAATAAGCTATGAAAATTAAATATTGACAGAAGTAAAAAAGTACTCCATTTAGAGTAAATAAACACATATAAACTTAGTCCTTCAAGCACATTTTATAACTCAGCCTCTCCTCCCTACTATCTATCTCCGGGGGCAAACGTCTCAAAACTCACATTCCCCAAATATCTGTTAACAAGGCAATCCTCTCACAGACATGCCCCTTTACCTTTCAAAGCATTTCTACAACTGTAATCTCTTTCTCATTACATGATCCCTATGAGATTGCACCATTCCCATTTTAGACAAACCTGGTAGTGTCAAGCACCTTGGATAAGGTCACTGGGCTATTTTTGGAAGGGCCAGGACTACAACTTCCTATCCTCAACTTTCTATAACATCACACTATTCTGCTTATTCTCCTTACCCCATTTCTATTTTTATTATCGCCCCATTTGTTTCTCAAAAGTTTCTACTAACATAATGTTCTTTTCAAAGCAAAAGACAGAAACCCACTGCATGGCATACAGTGAAGAGGACAGGATAAGGCAAAAGCAGGCATATCAGTTGCCAGAGGATAGGAATTACATCCGGCTGGGGCCCTACACACTGGAGCTGGGACAAGGGGCCACTCATGGGCCACCCGGTTACATTGCCATGAACACTGTGCCTCACCTCACACACCTACCCTTGTTAGTCTCTCTTTGTGCAGTCAGCCTCAGTTCACACATGGGACCAGGTGACCATCGTGCCCTCCTACCCCTTTCTCTCCCTTACATTTCACAGACTATGATAACATTTTCGTCTTTATTCAAACCTCCTCAAGAGTAACTTGGCTGTCTGTTGGCTAGCTGACAGTCTCTCAAGCTTTGGATAGATGTCACTATCAGTTTGACTGGAGATGGAGGAGGGAGGGAACAAGGCAGAAGGGAGTGAACAAGGCAGTTGACTCAGAAACCATTCTGGTAACAATAATTCATATACTGGGGCATTAAATCAATATATTAGAGCACAGCAAAATGCTAGGACTGGCCAGCACCATCACTGCTTTTAACCCAACCACATTTTAAAGACGAGGATACTGAGGTCTGCCTGGTCTAGTGACATGGATGTTCTGTGGCAGTCACACCCCAGGCACACATCTTGGCTTTCTGAAGCCATGTATTTTATTCTGACACTTATCACCAAAATTGTTCCACCCATAGCTAACGGTATAGCTCCTGTCTCATATCAAGTTATACATCTTGACATATAAATATCAAATCTATCATTAACCATAATGTGTAAATATACATAAAATATTCCAACCTTCAAAACAGTAAATTTCAACCACGGCAGCCCATTAGAATCATCTTTGAAACTTTTTAAAAATTACTAGTGCCTGGGTGCTGCCCTAGAACAATTATATTAGAATCTCTGAGGACAGCCTCCCGAACCTGGTGTGTTAGCTTTTAAAAAGCTTCCCAGGTCATTCTAATGTGCAAAGTTCAGAATCACTGTTTCATAACCTTAAAATTAATGTGCAAATATATCTACAGAAATTTTTCAACACCTCTACTTTTATTCAGATTCAAAATAAGGAAACTTCTCAAATAATTTAACAACATATTTGAGATCGCCAGTTTGAGACAAATTTTGGATAGTGACAAACAAAGCTACCATTATTAATCACCTATAACATGCTTTACAAATAAGACCATATAAGGTCCATGAAGGCAAGGCCTTGGTTTCATTCTCCATCAGAGCCCCAAGGTCTAGTACAGTGCCTTGTACATTTAGATGCGTAATAAATATTTGCTGAACAAACAAATAAACAACATTATTTACCCTCACAGTGGTCTTGAACATAGGCATTATTACTTCCATGTCATTAATGCAGATTTTTAAGAAATATGTGCTCCACTTACCACACAGATAATGCTGAAATTAGATGTCTTTTCAGGGAGTTAATTGAAATTGATCTTTTGATCAAAGATCTAATCTGGCATGTTAAAAAAGTTATTCTGAATACAAGCTCTGTTATATCATGTCAAAAGCTGGGCATATTGTCATAAAATAAATATTGTCCAAGTTCATACTGGACAATAATCCAGAAAAAGAACACTTATGGCAAACATGGTATAAACTCCAGCCACATATCTAACTCACTGTGTGGGGTTTTAAGAACTGAATGGAAAAAATTAACCATATTTAATCTAAAATATCATTCAATGCTTAATAAAGTAATGAGCTGGTAAGCAGTAGTCAAAGCCACCTGAATATCCCTGAGCAGTGGCCTCAGTCATTCTCTATCAAATCCTGCAAAAAGATATCAAAATCTGCACTAAGCTTTTGAAAAATAACATCCAGTTCTTTTGGTCAGCCAATGCCAGGTTCAGGACAAAGAATCAAAGGTAGATGAGCCTGCTTAGAATACTCAGCTAAGAATAAAAGAAAACCAAAAAGTGAAGTAACAGTAGGTGAAATGAAAATTTCTAACAACATCCTTCTTTACCTCCAGTCAACCAAAAAGAACATTTAATGGAAACTCAATCTGTCTGTATAAAGTAGGGTAGAAATCTGTAATTTGCCAAGACTAAAGAGCTATACAGAAGAAATAAAGAAAAACCTGTGAAAGAACCTGTTTCTTATTTAACTGAAACAATTTTCTAGAAGAACATTCAAATAGCATCTTAAGAATTTTAGACTGCCATGAAATTGATAGTATAATGCCTAAGGAGTAAACAGAATTTTGCTTATGTTAATATAAATTTGTTGTTGTTATTATAGTACCTGAACTAAAATTGTAAGGTTATTCTGGAGATAGGTCTGGTTCAACTGTTGCTAAAAAGTGTACACACCATATCAGCAATAAAGGCAGTGGGAGTGAAACAAGAATCCAGAACACAGGAAAGAAGTAAACTACAATATTTCATCATTTGGCAAATGTGCAAATACCAGTGTTAGCCTGATGCTACGCGACGTACAAAAGCAAAAGTCTTAACACCCACAACATTGTTCTACAAAGAAAGATGCACTTAATTCATTGGTGTTATACATATTCACGTGGCCCTGTGGATTATTTTTAATTCACAGCCTCTATTACATCACACTTTAATAAGAGCAGAGCCTTATAAAAGAACCATGTGATCAACCAGTTGGGCCCAACATCTAAGAGGCACCTTGATCACAGGTGAAGCATCTGGGAGTCCGTACCTTAACCCCTTCAATGTACCTTCAACCCCTGTTATTTAGAAAATTATTATTCTAGCATCTGAAATGACACCTTAGCCACAGTGTTCTACATGCTAATGAGGAGAGATGAGGGTAAGAAATCAACGACACAGCAATGCTGGTTAGGATCATACTATAATCCAACTCTTGCAATAAGAATGTAAAGGTTATACTCTCCCCCCACACCCAACTCATTCTTTATGCCACAGACTACATAGTACCCTGGTGATACAAGATAATTAAAATGTTTTCTGAGTTCCTGACAGCTCAGAAACCATCTCCAGTCAGTTAGGGACTATCTCAGAAGTCAGTGAAACTAGCCCTATCTGTTCTATGGTTTCTGCTCAGTGCTCCCATATTTAATTTACAAAACACGCAGACCAAACACGACAGAACTGTACATCATTATTTTAAACACCCTTCATTTCCCCTAAACAGTGTGTTTCCAAGTCCTTTTGAGTTTTGCTCTGAAATACCTCTTAAATCCTTCTGTTTGCTCTAACTCCACAGTTCCTCCCTAAAGTCACAGTGGACTTACACAAGAGCTACCTAACCACTCTCCCCAGACTGACTCTTGCCCCCAGCCCTGCTTCACCCTACCCAGCCCTCCTCAACTTCTTCCTAACGTTGCAGTCTAAGTCATCTTTTCAAAAACCAAATGTGACCCACTACTTACTTATCCCCTCCCACCTTTAACTTCTAAGATGGCTTCACATTCCATTGGGTAAAACCTACATACTTTCCAGGGCAGCCAAGGCCCTGTGTGATGTGGACCTACCAAGATTCCTGACCTTGGCCCCAACCGTGCTCTGCACTGAACTCTATGTTTCCATCACTTGGGTCTTCTCGCACTCATCTGGACACACCATACTTCATTCTCATTCCAAAGTTTATTGCACATTCGTTTTCCTTCCCCATACTCCACTCCTACTCTTCCAAATCTCAGCATAAAATTTACCTCCTTAGGGAGACCTCCCTAATCCCTTCACCAGGTCAAACCCCCTATTTATGGTCTTTTATAATTTTTACAGCTATAAATTAGTATTATTATCTGACTATTGGATTAATCCCCATCTCGTTCATGACTACAAGCTCCATGAACACAAAGGCCATGCCTGTTTTAACTAGGGTGACCATCCCAGTTTTCCTGGAACAGTCCCAGTTTATACCTGTCGTCCTACAGTAATTATTAAGAGTGGCACCTTTATGTCTCAAAGGTGTCCAACTGGACTAAAACTTACATTGTTATACCAGTTTGAGTTCATCACTGAATCCCTAGTAACTACTGCTTAGCAAATATATAAAGCAGTAAGTATTGATTGAATTATTGAGCATAAAATCTAGTTATATATATGTGTATATATATTCATATCGAGAAAAAAAATGGATTTACCAAGTAGCTTTCCAAGATTCCAAAGTGCTAAACAGAGAAAACGATCAAATATATAGCCAATATCTGGCATTTAAAATGACAAACTTAGTTATTAAATAGACAATACTTCGGATCAGCTCTAGAGAAGCTAGAATAATTGTGTCCATATTATTCAAAATGGGTTTCTGGGAGATTGTTTCAATGAGGTCAGTACTTCAAAGGTTGTTACCCAAATAAAGGTACCAGAGTGTCTTATCCACCACAGAAATACACTAAAAACCATTCTGCCTTAATCTCTGCACCAAGTAAATGAAGGTGTTGCCTGAATATGTAATTATAGACAAGCAAGACTCATCAAATTCAACTATAGATGTACAAGATATTAAATTACATTTCCATTTAGTAATTGGTTTTAATCAATAAAAAAAGCCTTTGCTGAACAACTCCCTTTGAGAAGGGAAGTATAAAATCAAGCACAGTTCATGTTCTGCTTTGGAAACTGGCCAATATTTGATCATTAATTTCATCAAAGCAATAATAGTTAAGGTGATTATCTCCTAACTACAGTTCTGAATTCCCCGTTAATGAGACTGAAGAAGTAAAAGATCCACAGACTGCCAGAGAAGCAATATAACATCATCCAGGCATTCCTCAGGTATGAAGTATGCTGTGTCATCCCTCATACTGCTTCAGAGGGTGGGAATGTACCCAAGAAATTTTAATTGAAAGAGAAGTCAGGCAAAAGACCACCAATCAATATGTCAAGATAAATCATATACATTAAGAGAAAACGGTCCAGCCAGAAATACTTTGTTGGGGCTTCTTTCCCCAAGAAAAGGCAGATTCCCATTTTCCTTTATTTTGAAAACTCTGAACAACCTGTGCAGTCAAGATAAGAATCTTCACCAGGGGAGAATCAAGATGGCGGAGGGGTGAATGGAAGTCACACTGACCTCCTCCCAGGACCAATCTGGATTACAACTAAATTGTGGAGAAATCACCAGGAAGAAACAACTGAACAATAGCTAAAGAGAAGTCCTATAACTTCTCACAGACAGAAGAGTCAGTTCAGCACAACCTGACTGGTAAGGAGTCCAGTGGAGATGCGAGAAGGTTGGCTGGGCACCCTCAGGCAGCAGCACCAGAGGGATATTGAAGCAGCCAGCTGGAATCCCCTGAGAAGAGTGGGGTCTAAACCATAAGCAGGGATCCCCAGCCTGCAGCACCAGAGCCCAAAGAGTACACAGATAACAGCCAGCTGTGATAAGCGGCAGGGTTGCTCTCTGCCAGAGACAAGCAATTGGAGATTGAAACATCCGTTTAAAGGGTCAACACATAAATTTTCATCTGCAGCCACTTACTCTGGGCCCCAACAAAGGTGAGGGCAGAATGGGCTAGAGGCGCCTGAGGAGAGACTGGGGACGGAGGCTTTGGAAGAGAACTGAGAAAGTAGCAGCCGGGATCCCAGTGCTGAGCACGTGGCAGTAGCCATCTTGCTTTGGCAGACCACTCCCCTGAGTGGTGGCAGCAGCCTGAGAGGAAACAACAGCCCCGCCCACAGGAGGGACTCTGCCCTGGCCCTGTGGTGCTTAGGGCTGACTGCTGAGTGCAGAGTGGCAGCTAAGGACAGTAGACCACTGTGAAAGGTAGGCAGAGTGGACTAGAGGCACCTGAGCACAGACTAGGGATGGAGACTTTGGGGAGAGAACTAAGAGAGTAGCTACTGGGATCCTGGTGCTGAATCGTCCCCCATAAGGCAGCAGCCATTGAGCTCACACAGACCACTGCCCTCAGAGCAGCAGCAACCTGAGGGAAAACCTCAGCCCCAACCCCAGGAGGGATACAATCCTGCCCTATGGTGCTTAAGCCGGACTGCTGAGCACAGAGTGGCTAGATTAACAACTGAAGGAAAGAGCCACAGGCAGTAGATCCCAGGAAGTCTGGAACAGGCTGCCTGAGTTCAGACAGGGTCAACATCTGACTTCACTAGAGATGAATCCAGAAAGAAAAAGCAGCGGTAAATGCTAGAGGCTACCAAGGCGAAATCCACTGTGATCTTCTCCATGATTTGCAATATTTTCTTTACTACATAGTTTTTAACATTCATTTTTTGTCCACCAAGTTCGTGCATATTAAGTCACTGGATTTTATATTAAAGTCTATTTCTCTCCTTTCTTATAATAGTCTTAATATCTTTACAGTCTCATTAATACTGGTTCATTTGCTATTGATAGTGGCATTTCAGGGTGGAGTTATTTCTGTGGTCATGGGCTTGTTTCCTGGGCTTTGTGGTTTTACTCAGGCAGCGTAATAATGGGAAAAAGAAACAACGCCATATCGAAAGAAATGGAGGAGTTCTCAGAAAGACTACTAAATGATTTAGGGGCAAGTAAACTATCAGATATTGAGTTCAAGACAATGATAATAAAGAAGCTCACTGAACTCAGTGAGCTCAGTGCAAATTACAAATAACTACAGGGAAACTATGGGGAACTTACTGCAAACTATATCAGCATGAAAAAGGACACAGAAACTATAAACAAGAACCAAGAGGAAATGAAAAATACAATTTCTGAATTGAAGAACACAGTAGAAGGAATCACAAGCAGGCCAGATGAAGCAGAGGACTGAATCAGCGAGCTGGAGGACATAGTACAAAAAAACTCCCAGAAAGAGGAAGAAAATGAAAAAAGGCTCAAAAAGAATGAAGAGGTATTAACAAAATTACAGAACATGAAACGTAATAATATCTGTATAATTATACAGATATTTATATATTTATGTATAAATTATTATGTATAATAATCTGGATACCATAAAGGGAAGAAGAGGAGCAGGGAATAGAAAACCTGTCGGAAAAACTAATGATGGAAAAAGTTCCTTAATTTGAGAAGAGAAAAAGTCACACAAGTCCAGGAAGTATAGAGGGTCCCACTCAAGAGGAACCCAAAGGGACCCACTCCAAGGAACATCAGAATTAAAATGGCAGATATCAAGGACAAAAAGAGAATCTTAAAGGCAGCAAGGGAGAAACAGGAAGTAACATACAAGGGAGCCCCGATAAGGCCAGCAGATGATTTCTCCACAGAAACACTACAAACCAGAAAGGAATGGAAAGAAATATTCCAACTAATGAAAAGCAAAGGCCTGCAACCAAGACTACTCTACCCAGCAAGGCTATCAATTAAAATGGAAGGAGAAATAAGGACTTTCTCAGACAAAAGAAGACTAAAAGAGTACACCTCTACCAAACAAGCATTGTAAGATATGCTAAAAGGACTGCTTTAAGAAGATGAAGAAACAGAGAGAGAGAGAGGAACACAAATACAAAGAAAAAAAATGAATAAGTACCTACCAATAATAACCTTAAATGTAAATGGATTAAATGCTCCAATTAAAAGACGGAGAGTAGCTGAATGGATAAGAAAACAAGACCCGCACATATGCTGCCTGCAAGAGGCCAACCTCAGAACAAAAGCTTACACACACTGAAAGTGAAGGGTTGGACAAAAATATCCCAAGCAAATGAACAGGAAAAAAAAGCTTGGATAGCAATACCTATATCAGACAAAATAGACTTCAAAACAAAGGCCATAAAAAGAGACACAGAAGGACACTTTTTAATACTTAAAGAATCCATCAAGAAGACATAAACATTGTAAACCTTATATGCACCCAACATAGGAGCACCCAAATATATAAGGAAAATCCTGCAAGACTTCCAGAAAGATATAGACAGCAACACACTAATATTAGGGGATTTTAATACCCCACTGTCAACAATGGATAGATCGCCCAAACAAATATCAACGAAGATATTGTAGAACTAAATGACGCATTAGATCAAATGGACTTAACTGATATATACAGAACCTTTTGTAGAGGCAAACTACACATTCTTTTAAAACGCACATGGAATATTTTCCAAGACAGATCACATGATAAGACAAAAAACCAGCCTCAACAAATTTAAGAAAATTGAAATCATATCAAGCATTTTCTCAGACCACAAGGATAAGTGGATCAAAAAACTATGGTACATTTACACAATGGAATACTACACAGCAGAAAGGAAGAAGGAGCTACTACTCTTTGCAACACCACGGATGGAACTGGACAGCCTTATGCTAAGTGAAATAAACCAGGCAGTGAAAGATAGATACCATATGATCTCACCTATAAGTGGAAACTAATCAACAAAATAAAGAAGCAAGCAAAATATAACCAGCAACATTGAAATAAAAAATAAAGTGACAGTAACCAGAGGGTAGGAGGGAGGGTAATGACAGGGCAAAGGGAGGGGAAGGGTCATCAAGGAACATGCATAAAGGACCCATCATCAAAACCAAATAGGGGAAGGATTGAGGGTGGGAGGCCAGGGTGGCAGGGTCTGGGGAAAGTGGTGGCGGGAAAATGTTGATAAAAAAATAAAATAAGGTGAGGCTAAGAAAAGTATAGGAAATTAAGAAATCAAAGAACGGATATGCACAGCCCATGGACATGAACCAAGAGGTGTGGGGATATGGGACGGGTGCAGGGCAGAGGAGATAAAAAGGGGGGAAAATGGGAGAACTGTAATAGCATACTCAATAAAATATGCCAAAAAAAAAAAAAAAGAATCTTCTCCAGAGGAGTAGACACAGATGAATGTGTAAACCCCTCTTTTACCTCTTTTAAAAAGAAGCTTGTATAAGAATTTCCCTGCATGATTCATTTTATTGGCTTGTATTTTTTTCCTGTCTCAATTACACATGGAACCAATCTAACAATAATTGGGGTTTTGATTACAAATCCTTAGGTTCACAGAATTTTAAGTAAAAAACTTCCATCTTTAAACTATCAAGAGTTTTGTTCTTTATACAAAGCCTCAGAGAGTACAGCCTGAGTTCTTAGCACATGGATTCAAGGACACACCTATAAAGGCCCACAAATCTGATGGTTTTGTGCACAAATGTATGATGGGCTAAATTTTTTTTCTGGGGAAAATATCCTTAGCTTCAGATTATAAAATTGGTTCTTAATCTCAAAGTTAAGAGCCTTTTTATTGTCAAATTAAATTCTCATTTAAAAAAAAAGCTCAGTTAAAAGAATAGTAAAATAAATCCCTTAGTTTAAAAAAATAAGTTTAGTATTACAAACAGACTGCCCCCAAAATTTGCTTTACAAGGTAGATTTTGGCATAACTATTTACATTAAATAAACCAAATTATAACACTATATGCCATCCTTCTAAAACTGCATTTATTTACTCACCAAATATTTATTGAGTATCTATTACATATCATGAATGTTTTAAGTATTGAGGTACAACACCAGTGGTCTAGTGGAAGAGAGGACAATAAACAAGCAAATAAGTAAATGATTAAAATACATGATCGAAAAGGTAAAGGAAGTAATAAATTACAAAATAGTCACAGGGATGTAAAGCACAGCATTGGGAATGTGGTCAATAATATTCTAATAACTATGTATGGTGCCAGAAGGGCACTAGACTTAGCAAGGGATTGCTGTAAATTACATTATTGGCTAACCACTGTGTCGTACTCCTGAAAAAATATAATAAAAAAATTAGTCTAGAAAAAAAATTAAATAAAATACGTGATCACAGATGTTCTTAATCACTGTGAAAGAAACCAAGTTAGCTGTGACTTAGTATAGATAACATCAGGTGGTTGGGAATGGCCTCACTCTTTTTTCCCAAGAAACAGAAAGCAAATCTTTAAATAATCAGAGCCAGAGGAGACCATACAGAGCTTCTTGTTTTTAGCTGGGAGTACCTTTAAAGTATCGAGTTATCATTAAAATAGTGAAAGGCTGTTAAAATATTACTTCAAAATTCTAGTGCCTATAAACAAAAAATTACAAATGGGCAAGAGATGGAGAAGAGGCTAAGAAACATGTGGCAACAGATAAATTATTTTTCTAATTTGAAGTGATAGGAAGAAGGCAACAGAAAACTATACGGTCATAAAAGTTATCAGACAAAATTATGTCTGAATGGTCAGAAAATGATTCCTCTAACATCTGTCTCTATAATACATCCAGAATATGGCAAGCTTTGTTCAAAAACCAGATTCAGGATCACTAGTAATACACGTGTACTAGAGATGTGTGACCTCCGTGTATAACATAATGTGATTTCACAGTTCTAATAAGCTCAAGGAACAAGATTCCACATGTTGAGGTCTTAGTGCTGCATCATGCTGGCCTCCCACAAGGAAGCCAGCACCCTATGTCCTCTTTTTACTCAGAACTCCGCTGCTGAGAGGATGGTCTCTGCCCCATGGAGCCCCTCAGGGTGCTTACGGAGGCTCCTGAAAAGCAGAACAAAAATAAGTTGAAACTATACGTGTTAGAGTCAAATAAAAATCTTGTCCTCACATATCACAAAAGAAAATCACAGTTTAAAACTATCAGCTCTTAATACACTTGTAACATAAACTTTCCAAAATGCCAGTGAGAAGAATAAACACAAGAATAATAATAAGTGCTACAAAATATTTTATAAGAGATTTAACCATAGGAACGATTAAACATTGGGCATGAAAGAATCACAGAAAAAAAAAAAGTGCTAAAGAGCAGAAAAAGGGAACTAGAATAAAAAGACAGCCTCAAGCCCGAAGTGAGTAAAGGGTTCGAAGAGACTGGTGACAGGAGGGAGGGGAGACCAACCAAACTGGCAAAATGGATCAAGAAAAAAAAAAAATACTACACTATCTGTCCTCACAAGGGATTATGTATTTTTGGAGCTTCAGAGAGATGGTGCAGTTGGCTGTCCCACAGAGAAAGGATTACACTGCTCAGTGCATGTTTGGACTACACAGAGTAACCACTGAAACTGCCCTGTCTGGCTGACTCAGTTGCTTCTTATGCAGCACAGAGCACATCTGCCTCACATTCTTCTATTTAGATAAGAACAGAAACAAACAACATCATGGAAACTGTTTACCTCTTCCTTACTAATGAAAAATTTGCAGTTAATTAAAAAAAAAACTAAGTTATTGGGTCAATAGAGTTTATGATAATTACAGATGCTGTTCTTGTTTTTCCATTGGATAAAAATAGAGACTGTTGAGAACCAAGGCCTCCGATTTACCCTCAGGTGTGTGTGTGCTCTTGCTTTTGTCATTAAAGTAGTTTCTATCAATAGATACACTTAAAAAAACAGAATTGCTTTATTCCAATCTTTTTATGAGTCAAGCATTTTTTGAGGGAAATTAGGTATTTTGTATCTCCCACAAAACCCAGAAAACTATCTTATACTAAAATAATTATTAAAAGTAAACCACAGGGCTCAGTAAATATCCAAGGAAGTTTCTTCCTTCCCCACATTAACCTCAATTCCAGCTTGTCTGAGACACAGACCAACACAGCTCCTTTTTCTGAAAAGATCTTTACTGGTAATGAGAATGATAAAAATAAAAATTATTTCTGAAGGCTATATGAGAGTTTATGGGAAGACAAACAGAAGACACAGTACCAGGTGCTAACACAGTTCCTAGCAAGAGGATGCAGTGCTTAAATAAATGCCTTTCAGTAGTCAATGAATAAAGGAATAAAGATTAATGTGAAGGTTCCAATTAGACAACTTCATAAACTTGCTTTTCACATGCTAAATCATTTTTTTCTCTTCTCATGTTACATTTCAGAAACATTCTCTTCCATTTCTGAATGATATTTGGCTATCATAATAGGCACTGCATGAGAGTATAGACCATCAACTAATACAGAGTTGGTGCTCATGACGTGTTTGGAGAATTAAAGATCCACACATGAATCAATACCTGAATATCAAATCAATACATGAATGAATGGTGAAAAAATAAATTGATGGCAGTTCCCTCCAGCATCACCTCAGTTTCTCTCGATTGGGCCTGTCACCCTACCCACAAAGCCATATTTGAGTCTCAAGCCCTAAGACTGTCCTAAAGGGACTTGTCAAAAACTTACTTTATTTCATTCCTTGGATTCGCATGAAGAAACGGAATGGCTTCAAGCGAAAAGTAAAAACATAATTCAGAAAAGTGAATTCAAATCCTATTCCTCTACCTAGAAGGTCCATGACTTGGCCAGTGTTTCACAACCTGGACACTACTAACATACTGGACTGGATAATTCTTTGTTGTGGGGGCTGTCCTGTGCATTACAGGATGTTCAGCAGCATCCCTGGTTTCTATTTACTAGATGCTTGTATCCACCTATACATCCAGCTGTGACAACCAAAAACATTTCTCCAGACATTGCCAAATGTCTTCTGGGGGTCAAAATCATCCCCAGGTGAGAACCACTTCTGTAGGTAAATCTCTCGCTTATTTAATCCTCATTTTCTTTTTTGAAAAATGTGTGTGACACCAAGTAATGGTTGCAATAATTAAATTATCAGAGAACAATAATTACAACTAATTCTGACAACAAGGCTAATATTTATTGAGCACCCACTATGGGCGAGGTACTGAATAGAGAACTTACATAAAAAGAACTTTCTCCAGTCCTCACTACAACCACATGTATTGTAGGTACTCTCATTTTCACTATAATCACACAAATAGGAGTTGTCACAGCCAAGATTCAAATTGAAGCCATCTGACTACAAGACACCTCGCTTTCACCCAACATGCTCTACAATTTTTGTACACAGCTTGGAATCCAGTAGGTCCTCAACAAATATTTGCTTCATGCCAACATTCTTTCTTAATTTTCCCAGAATAATCAGAGATCAGTATGTTTCCCTACCACCTGAAATTTGCAAATGATATCTTAAAATCCCCATATCAAATATATCACAGTTGCCTCTTCCATCCCTATAATTAGTGACTTCCCCCTGCCTGCTATAGGTTGCAAACACTTCTCATCCATAATATCTACTGGCATCGATGCTCACTGTATTCAACTGTAAATCCCTAAAGATTAGGGACCAGGTCTTCCACATAACTGAAGGACTCATTAGAAGTTTATGAGTGACGGTGGATATCTTACATTAAAGAGTAACAAAAAATATTGTTATTGATCTGTCATTGTTAAAGTTTGCAATGAAAATGCCATATATAGAATTTTAGAAGGGGTTAAGATAACTAAATTCAACTGAAGTTGACTAATTTTATTGTTTAATACTAAATTACATCTAATGAATATGAGGAAATAATTGTTTAAGCTTCTTAATTCTAGGCCCTTAACTATGTTTTATCCACTTGAAACAACAGAATAAAACACAGGGTTGGGTAATGTTAAGCAGAACTATTCCTACAGGATTTAAAGGATCTTATAAGATTAGTCTACATATGAATAAGCATCATGGTTACAGCACATGAAGAAAAAGCATTTGAAGTTTTTAAAAATTACACAAAAAATTCTAAACCATAAAGAGGCACAAATATTAATTACCCAAATTTCTTTTTCTGACATTTTTCCTGTAATGATACTTTTCCATAATTCATTCATGAGAATATGTACTCAAGGTTTAATTTGGTAGAAGAAATCCTAATTTATAGGCCATAATTGCCATTTTCTGGTTCACTTACTTCCCCTAAGCATATTTATTCCAATCATAAAACAGTATTTCAAATACTATTCAAGACTCCTTTAGTCCTAGAAAAGGCCCATTTCAAAATCTAATTCAAATAAAAATGACAAGAACAATATTCATTTTTTTAAATGAAAGGGACAGGGGGAGAACCAATCAAGGCCCACCAGAAAACATCAAAAAGTCAGACATAATAACCCCTTTGAATATACTGGAATGGCTATAATGAAAAAAACTGAAAACGGCAATTGTTCGCAAGAGTATAGAGTACTGGATCCCTCCAGGGGTATCCAACCCACGGCCCTCAGGTCGCACACGGCCCAGGAGGGCTAGGAATGCAGCCCAAAACAAAATCATAAATTTACTTAAAACCTTTTTTTTGCTCATCAGTTTTCATTAATGTCTGTGTATTTAATGTGTGGCCCAAGACAACTCTTCGTCTTCCAGTGTGTCCCAGAGATGCCAAAAGGTTGGACACCCCTGCTAGTCCATTGCTGGTGGGTATGTAAAATCGTACTGCTGCTGTGGGAGACAACCTGAAAGTACCCCAACAATTCTACTAGGTATGTACTCAAGAGAACTGAAAACATGTTCACACAAAAATCTGTACAAGAATATTCATAGCGGTATTACTCATAATAGACAAAAAGGGGAAGCAACTTAAACATCCATTAACTGAGGAATGAATAAAGAAAACGTTGTCTGTCCACACAATGGAATACTACATGGCCATAAAAAGGAATGGAGTATGGAGAGGCTACAACAAGGATACACTTGAAAACACAATGCTAACTGAAAGAAGCCAGATACAAAAGGCCATGTTGCATAATGTCATTTATATGAAATATCTAGTAAGCAAATCCATAAAGATAAAGTAGATTAATGGCTGCCAGGAAATAGGGGGAAAGGGAAGTTGGGACTAACTGCTAATCAGCTTCTATTTGGGGTGAAGGAAATGTTCTGAAATTAGATAGTAGTGATGGTTGCACGAGATAGAGAATATATTAAAAACCATGTTAAAATGGTAAATTTTAAGTTATGTGAACTGTATCTTTATTTAACACAATGCTAAAAAAGTTAGAGACTCAAAAAGAAAAACACTAAGCTTACAGATGTGCAATTGGTTCCTCAGCCCCTGCAACCTGAGTACCTGACAGTGGTCTCAGACATTTCTTCCCTGAAAAATCTCCCCATTCATTTAAGTGGCATGAACAACTGAAATGAGATGCCAATGCTGAAGCTTAAAAGAGTTACAAATGGTAAGGGGGTCGTGGGAAAGAGACTGAAATCATTTCAGAGTACAGAATCACAAGAAAATAAAAGTGTAGTTTTGACAGAAGAAATAAGTGAAAAAAAACTGATGAGGAGGGAGGATTTGTGTTAGGAAGGACAGACAAAATAAAGGTAAAATTGCCTTTGTTTCTTTGCTCATTTTTGGTATATAAGTGTCTGTGTAAATAAATAAACATGGCATTATAGGGGGAAAGGGAATACTATAAATTAAACTTAAAAAATAAAAAGCACCAAGCTGACAAATGCATAAATGAGAAAAAATAAGAACTACAATACAGGAAATACATGCACAATTTTCTATCAAGTCACTTCTCAGTTATTTCCTCTTTCCAACACTCCACAACTATTTCCTTCTTCCTCCCTCCCTACATTTATTCATTTGCCCCATTTTTCCTCCTGCACAAACACATCAATCTTCCTCCAGTGAGTGCCAGATGATTAGCTAATCTGCCTTCTTCCTATTCAGTCTCCCAGGGAGGAGTATCACACCTCACAAACTCCTTTATTTCCTCAATTGTTGCCAAGATATTTTCTGTGACATCCCAGTCATTCATCAATTTATTCACTCCCTCCCACAACAAATGAGTGTAATAGGGAACCAAATAAAGATACCCAAGTATGACATTATCTCTGTTCTGTGAGTACCTACACTCTATGGTAGAACTCAGAATTCATTAAATGAGTACACACAAAAATGTAAAATGACAATTGACTTAAATAATTAAGCACGAGGCAAAGTTAAGGTCAAGTACAAGGATCCCATGAGGATACTTAGCAAGAAGATGAACAGGGAAGTGAAGAGGTAGAAAGGGAGGTGAAAAGAGGTCAGGACTGTTCCAAGGAGAAAAACCAGCATATGTAAAGGCCCTGCATATGGGAAGTACCATAATACATTTGAAGAAATAAATGAAATCCATGGTAGGTGAATCACAGAAAAAACTGTGGGGGGCAATTTGGAGACTGGGGAGAGAGGCAAAGGCCAGATCCTGTAGAGTCTTTATACCAACACAGAGAAGAGTTACAAGGCTATTACAATAACCTAAGGAGAAATAATAGTAGCTGCGCTATAAAGATAGCAACAAAAACTTTGCAATGGAAATAGATGGCCAAACACAAATAAAAATGGTAATAACAACAACCATAACAACAGCAGCTATCATTTACTCAATATTTATTACATGCCAAGATCCCATGCCATGTACTTTAAATATAGTATCATTTTTCCTCACAACTCTCAGTGGCAAATATTGGGATTCTCATTTTCCAATTGAGGAAACTGAGACTCAGAATCAGTAAAGTGAGTTAAACCAGCTGGCAGAGATCACATGAAGAAGGTATATGACACAACAGAAATTGAATAGTCTATCTGCCTGGCTTCCACTAATACAACAGTTTCTTTACCATAAAAATAACAAAAAGATCAACTATTGTGGAACCAGGAACTGTGCTAGCATGTTTAAAATCAGTTGGGTTTTTCATCCTCCCAACAGCTCTGTCACATGAGAAGCAGCAGACCCACTTCAAAATGGGGAAACTGAGGCAGAGCCAGGTCAGTTGTGGCTTAAGTTGGGTACATAAATGTGCCCACCTCAGAAAGTCACAGAACTGGGATCTGGACCCCTGATGACAACAAAGTTCTGGAGGGTGTTTTATTTTCAACTAGGATGCTGATAAATTAAAAACTAAAACTATGAATCACCACTTTATCTATCATCTGTTTAAAGCCCTCTGTAAAATCTAAAATCTAATATGTATGTATGAAATCAACGTACGTATTTTTACTGTAATCTCTGACCCACAGCCCTGGGAGTCCCAGATTTGTATCACTGCAAGTGTCCCCACACCACTGACAGCTCATAAAGATAACCTGGGTTAGAGATGAAAACTTCAAGTATCTCCACTAAAATGAGAAGGACAAACTACTTTGATATTCAAACCATCTATAAAGAATCATGATTTTTTTTAAATAAATGTATAGTTAAAGTATTAGATTTCAAAATCAAGACTGAAAACAAATGTCACTTAAAATCAAAGAGGACAATATTAGACCATGAGAATTCAAGAAAACAGACAAGGATGAATGGGGCTCCCTGAATTCTTAATTACTCACCTATCAGAATCTATCCCTTTTCAAGTATTCATTGCTACAGCAGGATCTGTTTTTTAATTTCTCCTACTGAGTCAAACAAAATAGAAAATCCTTGTTTTGCCAAAAGAAATCTTTTTTTCCTCATAATCTATTCACTTTCCAAAATTATTTAATGATCTTTATTACATAGTAGATACCAAGAAATATTCATTTATATGATTTGTAGATATTGCAAAATATACCCCTGTGAATATGTGTAATATGAGGACACAGATTTTAGAACACTACATATGCACAATGAGTGGTATTTGGTGTTTCCCTGTATCAACCTTCAGCTACAGTGACGGGTGTAATCCAGTTTTCCATTCATATGTCACATTAAAATGGTTTGACAAAAGCCAAATAATTAGAGGTATATCCTTTGAACTATAAGGGCAAATTGCCACATTTCGCTATTAAAAAATACTTTTTAAACTTAGAGCAAAAGACTACAACTTTTATCAGCTACATGTGGTCTTGGTGCTTCTGCCCTAGCGACATAACCCCCAGGCATCGTTCATTTAAGGCATTGAGTCAAGTATTAAGAAATGTTTACTTTGTTGTTAAGGCAACCAAGGTGGACTCAGTTACTAGTCAGTCCTCCCAGGTTTGTTTTTACAACTCTTAGGAAAAAAGTTTGCTTCACACTCAAATTACATACACTCAAAAGGCACTAAAGATTTTCGTACCTATTTCAAAAAATTTGTCACAGGCACTGACAGATCATTGTCAGAAAAAATCCTGTCAGGTCATATCCCCTTTTTCCACCAAAAACATAATGGCCATAATCCTCAAAGGAATAACAACTAAACCCAATCTTCCAAAATAACAAAAGAAAATTAAAATTTTGATTTATAACAACAGATGTATAAGATTTATGATGGAAGGGACCCTTGTTCAATACAAATTGTATGGTATGCACATGAGCAAAAACAGAGAAATAGTAGACCATCTAAAAATGTGTATTTGTACACTTATAATTTTATGTGCATTTCAAATATATATGATTGATTTAATACACTAGCTATGATGTCCAGTCAAGACGGCAATGTAGCCTGACATGGCTGGCCGCTTTGCACAACCACATCATAACTATAGCTAAAACAAAGAACAACCCTTACTCAGAATAGTCAGAAATTTAGCTGAATGGAAGTCTGATAACTAGGGGATTAAAAAAACCACATCCACCCACACAGGTAGGAGGGGAACAAGCTGGTCCCACGTCCACATGTGGTGGATAAAAATTCAGGAGGGATATCTCAGGAATGAGGAATCCCAGCCCCACAACCAGGCCCCTCTGCCCAGAGTTCCAGGAACATAAGTCCCCACAATCTGGCTACAAAAACCAGCGGGGATTGAATCAGTGAAAGAAACTGCTAGAACCCCAAGCAGTTCCTCTTAAAGAACCCACACATGGACTCACCGACTCAGACTCACTCCATCTGAGCTCCAGCACCAGGGCAGCAGCTTGAAAGGTACCAGTGACATACAGGAAGGTACTAAAGTGGCTGGCACCAAGAACAGCAGAGGCCACTGTCCCTTTTCTAAACCACCCCCCTCACAGAGCCTGCAAGCTGGTGCCATATCCAAGACTCCATCAACCTGGCTAACAATGTATGACCCATCTTGAAGATCCCTAGAGACTCTGCCCCACCCAATTTACAGGCACAGTCAAGCTGCTTTTCTATATGAATGGCTGGTCTTGGCTCATGCTTCACAACTTCCTAAACCCTATCAAACAAACAATAGCTGGCCTCAGTGAGCCCCAGGGCCACACTAGCAGGAACCAGCCAATATTCACAGCTTGGCTTCGCCTGCGGATCC
>PVJD01007080.1:0-88943 GCA_004026545.1 Mormoops blainvillei | reverse complement strand
TTTCCAGCTCAGTGGCTCTGTCGGGGGAGGGTTGAGAAAAGGGCCAATGGCTTCTGCTTGCCTTGATGCCAGACGCTTCAGTTCCTCTCTGCGCCACTTGTGTCTTAGGCTGCTACCCCAGTGCTGGAGCTCAGAGGGAGTGACTCTGAGGCGGTGAGTCCGTGTGTGGGTTCTTTAAAAGGAACTGCTTGGGGCTGCAGAAGTTTCTTCCACTGACTCAATCCCTGCTGGTTTCTGTAGCCAGAAGTTGTGGGTACTTATCTTCCTGGCTCTGGGAGCCTGGTCTGGGGGACCCTGGTATGAGTCTGGAGCTCCTCGCTCCCAAGATATCCCCCCTGAATTTTTATCCACCGCACATGGATATGGGACCAGCCCAGCCCACATCTGTACCCTCCTACCAGTGTGGATGGATGTGGTTTCTTTAATGCTGTAGTTGTCAGACTTCCATTCAACTCGATTTCTGATGGTTCTGAGTGATGCTTGTTCTATATTTTACTTGTACTTTTGATGTGGTTGTGTGAAGAGGTGAGCCATGTCTTCCTATGCAACTATCTTGACCAGAAGCCTTAAAGTTTACTTTTTCAGAATAAATATTGCTACCCCAGCTGTTTTTCCCTTTCCATATGCATGAAACATCTTTTTACTTCCCTTTACTTTTGTGTGTATGTTTCTTTTGTTCTAAGGTGGGTCTCTTGAAGACAGCATACACATGGTTTTATTTTCTTATCCATTCAGCTACCCTATGTCTTTTGATGGGACATTTAAGCCATTTACAAATAAAATAATTATTAATAGATACATATTTATTATCATTTTCTTTTTTAAACTGTGTTCTTCTGTACTTTTTCTTTTGTTCCTCTTCCTCTTCTGCTCCTTCTCCTTCAAGCAAGCTTTTTAACATTTGTTGTAATACCTGTTTGGTGGTAACATAATTCTTTAGATTTTTCTTCTCTGGAAAGATCTTTGTTTCACCTTCAAATTTAAGTGATAGCCTTGCTTTGTATAGTAGCTTTCGTTGTGTGTCCTAACTTTTCATCATTTTGAATATTTCATGCCAACCTCTCTCACATGAAATGTATCTGTTGAGAAATCAGCTGATAGTCTTATGGGAACCCCCCTGTAGGTAACTAACTTCTCTTGCTGCTTTTAAGATTCTCTCTTTATTTTTAACCTTTGGCATTTTAATTATGATGTGTCTTGGTGTGGGCCTCTTTGGAGTCACTTTGTTTGGGACTCTACATTTCTGGACTTGGGTTTCTTTTTCCTTTACCAAGTTAGGGAAGTTTTTGGTGAGTATTTCTTCAAATAGTTTCTTGATCCCTTGCTCTCTGTTCTCTCTTTCTGGTACCCCTATGATATGGATGTTGTTATACTTCATATTGTCCCGAATGTCCCTTAAACTATCCCCATTTATGAAATTTCTTTTTTCTTTTTGCTGCTCTGATTGGATGTTTTTTCTCTATCCTGTCTTCCAAATTACTGATTCAGTCGTCTGCTTCATCTAATCTACTGCTTATTTCTTCCAGTGTATTATTATTTCAGATATTTCATTCTTTATTTCTGACTGATATTTATTTATGGCTTCTATGTCCCTTTTCATGTTGTTCAAGCATCCTTATAATCATTACTTTGAACTCTGTATCTGATCATTTGTTTTCCTCCATTTTATTTAGCTGTTTTTCTGGAGAATTCTCTCGTTATTTCATTTCATGCCTGTTTCTTAGTATCCCCTTTTTGGCTGCCTGTTTGTGTTTGTTTCTATGTATGAGGTAGAACTGCAAAGACCCTAGTTCAAACCTATGTTGGACACTGTCTGTGACTGGCCCTAGGCAACCTGTTTGGAGGTATCAGTAAACCACAGCTTGTAATTCCCTTTGCTGGGCCTGGATGCATGTGGAGAGAACCAAACTGCACACCAAGTTCAGCTTTTATCTGCACACATCCCAGGAACTGGTCAGCAAAAGCCTCAAAGCACCTGCAGGCTGCCTGTTAAGCTGAGTCACTGAAAGAGCCTCCAACTGTACTCCTCAGCAGTGCTTAAGCTCCAAAGGGTGGGGCAAGAGGGATTCCTGTGGGTGGGGCTGTTGCTTCCTCACCAGGCTGATGGCATGGAAGGGAGTGCTCTTCTCTAAACAGATGACTTCTGCAGTATGGGGAGATGGCTGAGCACAGGGATCCTGGTGGCTGACCCTTGAGCTCTCTTCCCAGAGCCACAAACCACAGACTCTACTCAGACGGCTGTAGTCTACTCTGCCATCTCTCCACCAAAGCCCAGAGTATGTGGCTGCAAACAAAATTGTGTGCATTGGCCTTTTAAGAAGGTGGCTGCGTCTCTAGCCATCTCTCCCTGGTGAACAGAAACCCCACTGCTTTTCACAACTGGGTGTTATGTGGGCACCTTTCCTGATTCTGATGCTCTAGGCTGGGCAGCCCAGCTTGAGGTTTAGACCCCACACTTCTCAGAGGAAACGCCCCCACCCCTGCAGTTGAGATATGCCTCCAGAAATTAGGCTGCAACTCATGGGTGCCCACCCAGCCCTCTTGTGCCTTCATAGTTCCTACCATCTTGATGTGGCTTCTTTTTTTAAATCCTTGGTTATAAGACTTCTCTCCGGTTAGTCTTCCATTGGTTATTCAAGCTGATTTTTCTATAATTTAGTTGTAGTTCCAGTTTGGTCCTGGGAGGACGTTAGTATAGTTAGTAAGTTTTCATCTTATGTACCACCATTTTGGATCTCTTTGGTTTTTTGATGGTTTCCTTCATGGTGCAAAAGATTTGGTTTGCATGTATACCCATTTGTTTATTTTTTCTTTTGTTTCCCTTGCCTGAGGAGATATAAGAAAATAAAATATTGGTAAGAGAAATGTCAGAGATTTTCTTCCTGTTCTTCTCTGGGATTTTTATGATTTCAAGTCTTACATTTAAGTCTTTAATCCAATATGAGTTATTCTTGTATAGACTCTAAGGAGGTGATTTAGTTTCACTTGTTTGTATGTATCTGTCCAATTTTGACCAGCACCATTTATTGAATAGATTGTCTTTATCCCTGTTCTTACCTCCTTTTTCAAATATTAATTACCCATATAAACATGGATTTATTTCCTAGCTCTCTATTGTGTTTCATTCATCTATATGTCTGTTCTTATACCAATACCATGCCATTTTGATTACTATGACCTTGTAATATAGTTTGATATCAGGTAGCATGGTACTACCAACTTAATTTGGTTATTTTTTTCAATATTGGTGAGGCTATTTAAAGTCTTTTGTTTTTCCATATAAATTCGTTGGTTATTTATCCTAGTTATACAAAATATGCCATTGGTATTTTGATAGGAATTGCATTGAATCTATAGATTGCTATGGGTAATGTGGACATTTTAATGATATTAATTCTTCCTAGCTATGAACATAATATATGCTTCCATTATTTGTATCTTTTTTTTCTTTCCTTAGGGCCTTATAATTTTCCAAGTACAGGTCTTTTACCTGCTTGGTTAAATTTACTCATAGGTATTTTATTTTGTCTTAGGTGCAATTATAAATAGGATTGTTTCCTTAGTTTCCCTTTCTGATATTTTATTATTAGTATATAAATATTCAGCTGATTTCTAAATATTAATTATGTACCCTTTACTGAATTCATTGATCAATTGTAGTAGTTTTCTGGTGGAATCCTTAGGGCTCTCTATATATGGTATCATGTCATCTGCAAATAATGAGAGCTTTACTTCTTTCCTTCCAATTTGGATGGCTTTTCTTTCTTTCCCTTATCTGTTTGCTGTGACTAAGACTTCCAGTACCGTGTTGAATAACAGTGGTGAAAGTGGCACTTGGTCTGTTCTTAAGGGGACAATTTTTACCCCTTTGAGTTTGGGCCCCCATATGACCCTGGTTAGGAATACACTTCTCCTGATTTAGATTGTGTTGCGGGCATCCTGGACTCCCGTATTGGACTCTTACACCCATGTTCTCTCCATTGACCCTTAAAGGAGCAAGAGCTCCACAGGCCAGTTATGGTCAGGGCAGCAGGTGATCCCAGGCCATCAGAAGAGAAGAAAATCTTGCCTAGTTCAGTGGTCTGCACTAGATGGTTTTCCCAGGACTCCTTGAGATAAGGCATACTAAGCGGGGGAGTTCTGTCTTCAGTTTCCCACATTCAAGTAGGGAACTCAGCATTCATCTCTTCAGGTGCCAACAAGGCTCATGAACCAGCTTGAGAATAAGAGAAGTGCTCCAACCAAGGGATCCATATAACCAGCTTTACCAACAATCATTGAAGTCCTCTTGGTCAGCACCCAACATCCACTTCTAGGACAAGCCCAGAGGCACTTTCATGGATGAAACATCAGCTCACTCCTACCTTTAATGGACAGTCTCCACTTTTTCTGCTGCTTCAGGGCCAGTATGAGGATATACTGAATGACCCTTGGCAGGCCTTGTCTTGTTGGAGTCACGTGTTCTCGAGCTACTCTGCCATGAATGGATCTGGGCTAATCTGTTGCTGAGATTCCTTTTGGCTGGTTTCTAAAGTAGACTTTGACCAGACAATTCCAGAGTGAGTTCTGATTTCAGAGTTGTAGGTGGGGGATAGGCACTGGGTACATAGAGAGTTGAAAATCTTGTTCAGTTACACAAGTACATTCAAGGTCCTGATATAAAAATCAGGATGCCTGTATTTAAATGTAAATATTACATTTTTATTTGTAAAATGTAATATTTACAAATAATTGTAAATATTTACATTTACAATTAATATTTGTAAATATTAATTGTAATATTAATTGTAATTACAATTAATTGTAATATTAATTTACATTTACAAATATTTACATTTACAATTAATATTTGTAAATATTAATTGTAATATTAATTGTAATTACAATTAATTGTAATATTAATTTACATTTACAATTAATATTTGTAAATATTAATTGTAATGAAAGCAATTAATTACAATTACTCCTTTCATTACTCCTAAAGAATTGTAGAAGGGTAAGTAAGAATTGCCCAAGTAGGAACCTGAGAAAAGTGAGAAAGTCTGGTCTTATCAGGGTGGAGGACGACAGCAGTCGAGAGTTCAGATTCAGTGTTATATTCAGGAATAATTCAGAACAAGCACAAATCCAGTCCTGGCAGTTATCAAAGTCTGATGGAGCCCATGGGAGCTGGGGGGCAGGGAACAAGTCTGGGCAATGTTTAAGCTTCTGCAGGTAGTAAGACATCTTAAACTGATCAAGAAAGAATTGAGATATCAGAAAAGATTCTATGAGGATTTATTAGAAGCTTATCCTAACCCTGGGGTTAAAAGCTGATATCTATAACTTTTGATGTAGATCTTTTTTTAGAGACACTGAAAAAAAAAAAAAAACCTGCTGTCAACCTGACAAAAGGCCATATTCACCTGTTGGCTGGGTTTAGGTAGGCTGCAGTGCTGACAGAAAACCTGGACTCTGGAGATCCAGGCTCAAGGGCTGTTAGGCAGGCTGGTCGCAAAGAGGAAGGCAGGAGGAAGGCCGGCCCACAACAGCATCACTGGCGTTTAAGACTCTGTATCTATCCATGTAAGCATGAGTCACAGCCTGGCCATGGGCTCTATCGAGCATCTCCTTCATGGTAGAAAGTACAAGGATGTTTTAGTCAGGACTCTTTCTATTGAAAGTGACTGAAACTGAATTCCAAGTCCTGAAGCGAAAGAAAAAGAAAAAAGTCCATGGACTGAATAAGTAAAAACGCACAAGTAGGACTGCAGCAGTAGATGGATCCAGGGATTCAGGCGATATAATCCAGGATATGTACTGCATTTTCTGCTTTCCTCTGTGTTACTTTCAATAGTTAGAGTTAGTTTCAATTGTTCAGTCAACACGGTGACAAAGTGACCATTAACACCTGCAGTTTAACTTCCTAACTTCCTTACTTCCTCTTATAGTGGAGAAAAAGTCCCTTCCCAGTGAATTCCAGAATCAAGTTTTTATTTGTCTGGTTTCATCTTAAAATCACTCCTAAACCCACCACTGTGTCCAGAGGATTTTGGCACTTCGAATGGCCACATGTACATCACATTGAGTAAGCCTTATCCAATCACATAGATTAAGAAGTGAAAAGAGTGGTTCTCCATGGAAAATTGTTGTACTATGATCAGAAAAAGGAGACATGAATGGTAAACAGGCAAAAACATAATAACTGTGCATACTGAAAACACAGTGGTTTCTCTGAACTACCTACAGACAAGTCGTTCAACTACTTTTCACAACTAGAGAAGAGATTCAGAGAGTCACAGTTATACACCAAGAAGAATTTCTTGAGATATCCCAACCTGTACCAAATTCGCATCTCTGCCAAGAACAGAGAGAGTACCATAGTCGGTTCTGTCTTCTGACATATTCCTAATTCCCTACAGGAAGGGGCAGTGAGCCCACCTCTTAGTCAGGTGGGTGTTAATATTTTCATTGTCAACTCTAATAATGCAATTACTTAAACGAAGCTCTCCTGCCTTTATTATAGTCTGAGTGCATAACGTTACATTTGGAATTCTGCAACTATATTGATTTTTCTATAATCTAATAAAATGCATTAGGTACACAACTTTAATGAATACTTTCACATTCAAATACTGAAAAAGTTAGAGAATATTAATTAAATTATTAAGTGAGTCTTCTTGACAATACAACTTCAAGTTGAATCCTCATTAATGAGCGTTAATAAGTTTTAATTTTTCTTCTTTGGACTTTAGCCCCAGTCAAACAAGGGGCTTTACATATTAGAACTTTCTAGAATAGAACTCCTCATAAGGTTTTCTACAACATTCTAATTAGCTTCTTCTTGAGGCAAACTGTCCACTTAGGCACCTTAACACCACCACCCCCAGGCCCTCTCTCCCTGCAATACTTCTGCTCTGAATTCTGCACTTGCTATGGGCATTTTGAATGGTTGTACCTTTATAATGAGAGAAGTGCCACAATCCTCACCTTCTACAACGACAAGGTTTTCAGCACAGTGAAGATCATCTCTGATTTCCTTGTTGGTAGAGAACTTTTCTGCATGATAATTGCTACACTCAAGCTGTGTTTTTCTTAAGTTGAGATCTCATATATAATAGGGATAGGCCCTCACCTTTATCATCTTATTTTCAGGACTCTGAAAACTCCATTTCCCTCTCCCCACCAAAAACAAACCTACTGGTTGCTATCTGATTCCTGAAATTCCAGCCCTGGCTGAAGCCATGATGAATAGTTTTCACATTAACCTCCAACCTTTCTTGGTAATGATATATGACTTCTAAGATGAAATGAAGGTTTAGAGGGTAAATGTGCCATTGGAAGGACATTGAACTCTGCTGTTAGACAGTATCCCAAGAAGAAAAATCTTCTGAACTGTTGATAGTCTTTTGTACCTTACCAGGGGGTGAAATTCTAAAAGTAGATAGAAACTAAAGGAAGAGGGAATTAACAGAAGTTACAGATACAAGGAGGAGAATGATAGGGGTATAACAAGGGGGCATCTGAGCTCGTCATAGTCGTGCCCAGCTATAACGAAATAAAACATGTTATCAGAATAGAAGTGTTAAAGAGCATTTTAAGACTAGATTTATTAAAGAGATTATTAAAGAGACAATGTCTGCCCATTCATGCTGGTCCCAGAATTTAATACAGTGCTTGAGATATAGTGACAGCTCAGTAAGTGTTTTTTTCAATGAGTTTTTAAATGAATGAATATGTCTTTAATACAATTATGAAAAGCCTCTTTTCACTGACAAGAGACAAATCCCCTGGCCAATGATCTTAGGAATGTACTCCTTTGAATCCACAGTGTGGACAACTGAACACTAGTTTCATGTTCCTTGATGAGAGCCTGGAGTCCAAAGCAACCTTGTCTTGGTTGAGCAGGAAGAACGAATACAGATGACCTAAGGGGCAGTGGCTGAAATAGTAGCAACTGGAGCTCACCTTAGAATATCTTCTCATAACATCTAACATTCAAAATAAAGTTTACAATCGCTTGCCTTTCAGAACACAGCGCCACACAAAGACATACGCACATATACACCAGTCTTCGGTTGTTTCCCTTTAATAACATTTTACAGTTAACAAAGAGATGATCTCTGCTAGCAACCTGAGGCTAAGAGAGGCGAGGTGAAATGCTAGATCTGTGGTTCCATCTAGATCATGGCAATGTTTCCTTCACCCAAACCCAGGGTTCTTCTCAATATGCAAACAATGAAACTAGAAATGCTGCTTGGATACACAATCCTAATCTACCTAGATTTCTGTACAGCTCATAACAGCAATAATGTTAGAGATTCTTGAAAAGGGCAATATTTAAATAGAATGGGACTGGACTTTACAGGGCTTTTAACTTAAGGGGCATAGTAGGAGGTCGGTGGGAATTTCAAACTATCCACCATGGTTTTCCTTCTTTTCCAAGTTGTCGCTTCCCTCTGTTCAGTGACATAGTCAGTTGTTTATCACCTGGGAACATATTAATCTCCCTTTCATCTTAGAGTATTCTGCAGTTTCATGGCATAATTAATCAGAACCAGAATTTGTTACCCACCTCCGCACATTTGCTATCTGGTCCCTACTTATCAATACCAGATTCTGGGAGGATAAATGGACCCTAAGCATCTCTCTGCTACTGAGTGTGGGGATTCAGGTGAGGCCTTCTTCAGTGCCAGAGGTGTGTGCCCTGTACCAGCGGATGCTGAGAACTAACAATAAGGAGATAAAGTCACTGGCGAACCTACCAAAAACAAAAATTTTTCTGTAAAGGGCCAGATAGTTTTTTAGCATTGTGAGTCATACAACCTCTGTCACAATTCCTAGGCTCAGCTACTGCAGCAGAAAACTACTTAGACGGTACATGAACAAATGGACATGGACGTATTTGGTCCACAAGACAGAGTTTGGCAACCCCTTCTCTAAATAACATTTTGACTGTTACACACCAGGTGCATTGTTTCACTTGGCCTTATCAACAACTCTGTGAAGTGAGTGCTATTCTTTTCTTTCCCACTTTACAGATATAAAATTGAAATCATATATAGATTAAAGGAAGGTGCTTCCTATCATATACCTAAAAATCAGCATTACCAGGATTTGAACCCTAGTTGGCTAACTCAGAGCCTGTTTGGATCCTTTTTAAGAAATAAGAGTTGATGTGATGATGGGCAGGGAGAGCTAACCTGAGAGAGAATCGGGGAAGGTGCTACAAGATGGAAAGAAAGTTTAACCGTTAACTTTTGGTTGATGGTTATTCTTCTGAGCTGGACTTGAGATGTATCATCATGTCCACTGAGACTGGGGGATACTGAAAGGTCAATCAGGACAACCCCAAGATTCTGTAAGCTGGTAAACTGGCCTTTTCTCTGAATCACTGTGTTATCTTATTAAGCAGAGAGGCCATGGCTACTAGGAAGGGTGAGTAGTGGTCCCAGTAGAGGTAAGAGCAATGTTTTATAACTGAATAGTGCTGTACGGTTCACAGACTCATTTGATTCCATCGGTGACCTCATCCCTGTGAGTAGCATTACCTGCTACTTGGTAAGCCTTTCTTCCAAATCACCCTCCTTCAAGGTCTTGTTCAAATGCTCCTGCTCCCATGAAGTCTTCTCCAAAGGACGAGCCAAAATGAATGCTTCTTTTACTTGTTTCTGGGTCACGCTGCACCCCTATCACCTAGATTGTATGATACTTTCTATTGCGAATACATACATGCTGGTCTCCCTCCTGTCTCGGTCCATAAGTTCCATGAAGGCACAAACATGCCTTTTCATTTTGGGGGGTAACTTTGGGGGTTTTTTGGAGAGAAGCCACAGAATTTGACATGGTTTAGTGGACACTAAATATTTGCTTAATTGACTTCAATTTAATTATCCTCATAGCAGCCTTGGAAAGTAAGTAGGGTAAATGTTGTCCTCTTTTGTGCATGAGGAATCTGAGGATGAGAGGATGACTTGTCACAGGTGCCCACCAGGCATTTGCTGGAATTCCACATGGCCTGTTTCATGGCTCCTCGCTGCAACAAACTGCTCTGGGGCTTTCAGTTCCTCGATGGTAATGCACTTGCGTTGGCTCTAATTATATATGTAGATATTACAAGTTAAAACTTGAGCGCTTGTAATCTCTGAAAAAATGGTCACTTATGACATTTCTCATAGTAACAAGCACTGCCACTGCATAATAGTGGTACCAACCAAGGTATTGGTGGGAGCAGTGGTGAATGTGAAAATCCACTCAGGGGTGCTTAAACTGTTCTCAGATATACTGGAAATGTGTAAACAAAAAACTTCTGTAATTGAGGTACAATTTACATATAGTAAAATATACTTATTTTCAGCATTCTGTGAGTTTTGGCAATTGTACATACTCTTTGTAAATACATTACTTGTCATCAATCTAAATTTGTGCATGTGTACAAGAATTTATAGTACATTCGAGCCAGGAGGGAGTGGGGACAAGTACAAAGAGATAGACTCTAAAGACAGTAGGAAGACAGATGTGTGAAAAGGACCAGAATTTCTCACCAACTCTGACATGGTAAGTGGTCAAAGAAATGACAAAATAAATGCCAAACCACCTAAATAGGTATTTTTGGGTTTGTTTTTTGTTTTTTTGTTTTTTTTTAGAAATAAAGAGGCTACAGATTGCTGAGTGATTCAGGGATGTGTGGTCAGAAAGGAAAAGCTGAAGTTTCTGAGATCAAAAGCAAGTTCTTTTCTTTGACAGCTCTGTACACACACAAAGATAAATCCATTTTTATCAAGAAGAAAAGCAAACAATTGACAATTACGTTCCTAAAGAATTGTCAGCCAGAAGGAAAGAACTGTCAAAATAGTCTCAGAAGCAAGTCTTACATTCCAGCGGCTGAAACTAATTTCTCCTCAAAGTGACAGACACCATGAAACATCTAGGCTGAATGTGCTGTCCATGCCTATGGTGTGGAGGCCTTTTTTTTTATTCCAAGCTCAGAGGTTTTTAAACACAGAAACAACAACGTTTAAATTTTTAATTCAAGTAAACAAGTCAAAAGAGTAAATCATGTTTCCATATTTCATATCCCTAGTAACCAGACGAAGTTACTAAGATGTCATTTATCAGGAATATGTCAGGAACATTGTCTATAGGTTGTATTATAGAATCTCAAAGTGTTTTATAACTCATGACTTCTCTATCTTATCTAGATTGCAAATCTAGATTATAGGAAGCACAAAGCTTCATATAACCAAGAGAGTCCTTACATATCACTCGCTCAGCGATCCCTGTTTCATAAAATCAGTAGTATCTAAAGCTGCAATACCAAAATGGATTACTTTTCCGAGGTCTTTAAACAGAACCCCATTTAACCAAAGAAAAGCCATAGCAAATTGGAGCGCTGTCCCCACAACGGTTCCCGTTTCGCACGCACTCCTGCTGTGCCAGGCTCTGGGGTCAGACCGCCTGGGTCTTGGGCCCTGATTCTACGCTCTGTTGGCTGCGTGACCTTATATAAATTACCTAAGCTCTCTGTGCCAATTTGTCCATATGCACAGCAGGAAAAATAGTACCTAGTTTATAGAGATACTATGGGAATTAAATTAATAATACTCACTCATTCTTTTTTTAAGCTTTTTATTTTTTTGTATATTTTATTGATTATGCTATTACAGTTGTCTCATTTTTTCTCCCCTTTTTCCCTCCTGCCCTGCACCCCATCTCATCATCCCCACATCAACATTTTCCTGCCACCACTTTCCCCAGCCCCAGTGCTCCCCACCTTCCACCCTCAATCTTTCCCCCATTTGGCTTTGTTGATGGGTTCTTTTTGTATGTTCCTTGATGACCCTTCCCCTCCTTTTCTCCTGTTATCCCCCTTCCTCCTTCCCTCTGGTTACTGTCAGTTTGTTTTCTATTTCAATCTTGTTGGTTATATTTTGCTTGCTTGATTATTTTGTTGATTAGGTTCCACTTATAAGTGAGATCATATGGTATCTGTCTTTCACCACCTGGCTTATTTCGCTTAGCATAATGCTCTCCAGTTCCATCCACACTGTTGCAAAGGGTATTAGCTCTTTCTTTCCTTCTGCTGCATAGTATTTTATTGTGTTAATGTACCATAGTTTTCTGATCTACTCTTTTACTGTTGGGCACTTAGGTTGCTTCCAATCCTTAGCTATTATAAATTGTGCTGCTATGAAGATTGCGGTACATAGGTTCTTTTGAGCTGGTTCTCTGAAAAGATAAACAAAATCGACAAGCCTTTAAGCAGACTCATCAAGAAAGAAAGGGAGAGAACACAAATAAGTAAAATCAGAAATGAAAGAGGAGAAATTACAACTGGTACCACAGAAATACAAAGATTGTAAGAAATTATTATGAACAACTATATGCCAAGAAATTTGAAAACCAGAGTAAAAAGGCCAAATTTCTAGAAAATGTAATCTTCCAAAACTGAATGAAGAAGAAGCAGAAAACCTGAAAAACCAATAACAGCTGGTGAAATTGAAGTAGTAATAAAAAAACTCTCTGCACACTAAAGCACAGGACCAGACAGTTTCACAGGAAATTTTACCAAACATTTAAGGAAAAGCTAGTCTGTCCTTCTCAGGCTACTCCAAAAAATCCAAGAAGAGGGAAGACTCCCCAATTCTTTTTATGAGGCCAGCATCATCCTAATCACAAAACCATATAAAGTCACAACAAAGAGAAAACTACAGGCCAATATCGCTGATGAACATAGATGCTAAAATCCTCATTCATTCATTTAATAAATATGTATTTCTTGAGAACCAAGTATGTACCAGGCAGTGTGGTAAGCTCTGGGGAAAACTGTAGTAAACAAAACAGGCAAAACTACCTGCCCTCATGAAGATTACACTCCAACTAGAGAGACAGATGATAAACAGGTAAACAAAGACATGAAATATCAGATGGTAGTAAGTACGAAAGAGAAAAGAATAACCGAGTAGAGGAAATTGGAGTTGGGGAGTTGCTATTTAGAATGCCCAGGGACAGCCTCACTGAGGTGGCATTGGACACTCAGAATAATCTCTGATGTATAAGTAAGCATTTAATAAGGGTAAATATTGTTATTATTATTTAAGTCCATACTTACAAATTTGCTTATGACAGACTACCAAGAGCAAATGAAGAATGTTAAATTTCTGCCAGAGAGATTATAATCACTATAAAATACAACCCCAATTGTCACTATTTGCTTTGGCAACTTTAGGCTGTGCCCTCTTCTTTGCCCACCCCACTCCTGCCATCCCCACCCACATCCTTGACATCTGTGCACAAATGTCATCTTCCCAGATGCTCTAGCCTGGAGATGTGCTGTATACCAGCACTGAACCTTTTTCTTTTTCTTATTCCTAGCATTTATCTGTCATGTAAGGATAGTATGACATTATGTATTCTTATTTAAGCCTGTCTCTCCACTAGACTGTACTTTCCACAAGGAGAGAGGTGGTATCTGCATTGTTTGCTTATACACCACCCTCTCCACGTCCCCTTCAGGAATGGATGAAGGTGCGGCCAGGGCTCTCCACTCACCTGTGCCTGTGGTTAGACGGAGCTGGCAGGGCACCTGCCTCTTGGGCATCTGTATCCTGTACCTTTTCTTGTACTTCCATGCAACATAATTTGACCTTCTCATCATTTTAGCTGTAGACAAAGATCAAAGCTAATCTATAAAACAAACAGTATTTGAAGAAATAGACAATAACTACCCAGAGTAAAGAATGAAGATTATTATTGCAGAGAAAGAGAAAAAGTCCTCTGTGGGTCATGGAGTAGTCTCATTTGTGTAGCCTAGTATTTATATCTTCTTGGCATAATCTTATTTGTAGTCATTATTCTGAACGAGCCATAAGCACCTTGATAAGGCAAACCATCACAAACTCTTAATTCATGACATCTGGAGAAAAGAGATCCTCATGTTCAGATTTTAAGTTACTAACCATAAGATACCCAGAGATGGGAAGTCATCATATGCAGGTGTGCACATGCACATATAGGACAGGGCTTGGGATAAATTACAGCTAATGAATAGGTCAGAGTGAGGGGCAAACCTTGTGTGTTTTGATTTTTCTCTATAAACACGGTTGCTAGGGAGTAATAATAACTATATCACTACCTCCTAGGGTATCACAACACATACGTCACAGAAATGATAAGAAGAGGAAGTCTAATGCTAAACAGACCGGAGGCAGGGAACGATTTTTAGAATGTGGACGGGCTCATCCTGAGTGGAAGCAAAACAATTCAACAGGGCCAGGAAATAAGTGAAACACAGTACAGCAAAGGGCTGTCCATCTGGTTTCTACATTATCAGTCCCCCTTGCTTTTTTCCTGCCTCTGCCTACATATGCGTAACATCAGCCTTGATTGTTCTTCATCGGTGGGTGAGCAGCAACTACAAGTGAACTATAATATTTAGTTGCCAAGTGTTATTTTAAGTAAATGGTGGAATGTCATTAGCTTAGCTGTTGATTTATTTATTTATTTAGATGTAGATTTCACTTTCTAAGCTATGTTTGCTTTACTCCTGGCTCCACCCTCCAATACAATAGGTTGGCGAGTATAAAGTTGTCACAAGTGTTCTATTTTCTCCACTTCCACTCTAGAGGAGGAGGAGAAGGAGAGCGTTGCTCGGGGAAAGGCAAGCACTGGTCTGCACTAAGCCTGGACATTTTAGGGAAAAAGAAGTCGTTTCAAGGGTGTAAAGCTGAAGAGGAAGGTAAAGAAAATGTCCAGGGTTCAGAAACTGACTCACAGTGTGGAATTAACTGGAGTGAAAGTCACTGTCTCTGTCTGAAGCAGAAGCAATGGCCAAAGGACAGAGTGACACCAGGGAGGAGAGTGGACTTTTAGCGGTTTGGTCACGGTTTCTTTATACAAAGCAAATGAGAATCATGGAGCAAGTGCCAGATGGAAAGAGGAGGCCCACTGGAGAGGAGCCAACTGGGAGGTTGTGGACTGAACGGCTGGAGGTTGGTGGGTGGGCCAGGAAAGGAGAAGGAACCAAGCCATTGCCTGTGTTTCCAGAGTAAGACGAGATGTGTGTCTCCCCTTAGCCACGACATGATGATTTCACACTCTGTAAAGCAGCGTTTAAAAAGAAGCCTACTTGGTTTTGAAATATGAGGCCATGGTGTGACTGACTGTACATCCTTGGCTATTTTTTCTGCAAGGCAATTACATTAAGTGCCTAACGACAATCCAGAAAGAAAAAATGAAGGCACTGTGTTTTGGGTGGGAAGGCTGGGGATGAGGTCTAAACTGTCCCTCTGCCACATACAACAGTCATATGTGGAAAACGAACCCTGCAGATTTCGAGTGCTGCCTACAGTGGCAAGGAAGCACATAAAAGCCCAGACACATGAGGTAATACTAGTTGTGTCAACAATTGCATGTTACAAATGCTGAAGGTGAGTGAAACTTGCCAAGTGTTAATGGAACTGCTGGAAATAGAGAAAACTGGGCACTTGCTGCAAGCCGCCTGACCTGGCCCACCCCACCTGAGCCGGGGCCAAGCTAACTGCCTCTCTCTTTCCCTCTTTCCCATCAGGTCAACATAAAGGCTGTTTCTAAATGTTTTTAGATCCTATCCTGATCCCGGAGCAACCAACCAACATCTGAAGGCATCCTGGGCATCAGGTGCCAGGGAAGAAGTACCATTTTCTGGTGCAAATGCCCCAGGGTCTTCCAAAGCGCTCACTCCAATAGGGAAGGGTCAGCAGAGCAACCACAGAAATGCGACTCCCCAGGACGTTTTGTGGAACCTGTGCAAAGGGCTGAGGTGCAGGAAATACACAGAAAAATATCTGAAACTGTCGGAGCTATTAGTTCACCTGGAAACAAGAGACACTGCCTACCCCAGAGAAAGCCCTCAGTGCATACTTGTAAAATTGATTAAATAACTCTGCCCTTCAGGAAACATCAAATCATAGAGGCAACTCGCAAAGGTTCCAAGGAAGAAACATGACACAGGATAAGCCTTTTGTATTTCTAATTTGCTTTGTCTTTCAAAAATGCAAAAAAGTGGAGAGAAGAATAGAAGGAACTCCCTGTTCCCACCCCTCAGCTTCAACAAATAATTGTATATATTCTTATTTTATCGGGTCCCCCTAGTCTTTTTTCCTGGGGAATTTTAAAGAAAAAATCCCAGACATTTTGGCATTTCACCCATAAATATTTGGGAATGTAAAAGATTATTTCATTTGCATATTTTACAAAAATTTCCACGGCAAGTATTGAGAATTTAAAGAGAAAAATAAGGACAGAAAGGCCTCAGTGAGGTGATAGCTGAGAATTTGGGGCATTCGTTCCTGCCTGTCTGCTTTACTTACTCTGAAGTACTGTCCACAGCCCTGCGCGGAGCCCAAGGCACATTGTACTAAATAAGCACTTCTGTGTGTGGCTTCTTCATCACCCAGTGGATGGACCAGCGCCCACGGATAAACCTCTAGTAGTGATGTCTGCCCCACAGGCCTGACGTGTTACAAGGGTAGAGACTTGGGGCCAATGTGGGCCAATGAGATTCTCTCTCCTGGGGATTTAAACTTGGAAGCAGAAAAACATGATAGGGCAAAACTCTAGACTGAAAGAGAAGGTCTCCGTGATTCTGTGGCTGAGAACCTGGAAGCTGTCCTTCCCAACCTGGGGAACCCTAGGAAGGTTCTTGGCCTTCCCAGAGCTTGGGATGGAACAACATCTGCTTAGATTCCATGAAATACCTATCATCTTTCTAATAAATTCTCCTCTTGTGTGTTAGCCAGCCGGAACTGACTTTTACATCTGCAACCAAAAGAACTCTGCTACAGACCCCTCCAGGTCTAGGTAGACCCCTCCAGTCTACGTAGAGAGGTCTGTAGCAGGTCCAGAAGGTCTAGAGATGCAAGCAGCACAAAACGAACGTGGTGATGAGAAAATTATGAAACAAACCTCATGTGTCACTTTCACTGCTATCGCCCTAACACCTGGCACAGGGCCCAATGCGCAGTGGTCATTCCTTATCTATTTGTTGAATAAATTGAATAGTAATCTTCCCAGCAGAGAGAAGGCGGTAGAACCTGGCCATCGTCAGGTGAGTCCTAGTATGTTACTAGAAACATGGGTTTGGCTCTGACTCTGCCACTTTCTTTCTTTTCAAGTGAGTCACTTAACCTCTGAACCTTAGTTTTTTCATCTATAAATTGGGGATAATAAATTCAGCCAACCCCACAGAGATATTGTAAGGCTCAAATGAGGTCCTGTTATATGAAAGTGCTTTCTAAATCATAAATTGTTTGCAAATGAAAGATGTTATTATCTTTTCTGGCTGGGGATTCCATTCTGCCTATCTCAGCTTTTTGGCCTGAGAAACCTTTAGGGCAAAAGTGGAAAAGAAACTGCCTCCTTCACAAACTTTCTTTTTTCTGTTTCCATTCTAAGCACTTCTTTTCAGCTTAGTGTCTACTTTGAGGACTCTGTTTTCAAGATTAAACTATATGAAGCCTAGGAACTAAAAAGATTCTTTTTCCTAAAACCTGTTGCTTCTCCATTCATCTCATTAAGTTCTCAAGACAACTCTTAACCTGTTTGACGCTCCTACTTGTCCCTCTGATGATAACGGATAGAAGCAGCAGCTTGACCCACTTACACACCCTCCCCGCCCCCTGTTGGGAGACTCATCTTATTGGATAGGGGTGGTCTGTGGGAAGTCAGAGAGGTAGAGGAGCAGGGGAAATAGGTAACTGTCCATTTGCACAAGGCTTCCAGACTCAGCTCTCCTGCCTGGGAGGCCACCAGGTTGACAAGAAGCAAGTACCTGAGTCATGAAACAGCTTGAGCTCTCCCATCACCTGAACAGCCTGCACTGACAGAACATTGCTGCATTGTTCTGTGCCCTCAGGGCTCCCAGGGGCAGGCCGAGCCCGGCTGTGCCAGCAAGCACAGAGCTGTGCCGACCCATCTGCACCTACAGCCAGTCAGTCATTCATCTAATTGAGTACAGGGGGACCTCATCTCGTAATGTTACCACCCAAGCAAACAGGACTGGGTCTCTGGACGAAAGGGATTACATCACCATTATTATTGTTATTCACTTATCTGAGGATTATTAATTATACGTCAATTAAAGCCTTGCACTGTTTACAAGCATGAGCTCATCAGCCCTCACGATGCCCGAAGGAGGTCAAGAACCAGGAGACAGCTGATTTGCTCATGAATGCAGCTGACTTGAGTTTCAAACATCCTGTGATCCTTTTTTCCCCTTCTGTGTCTGGTGGCTGCCCTCCTCCTTTTGGAGGCCCCATGTTTTCTCTGTGTTTAATGACAGGCATGTAGCCCATACCACTGACTGAGCACAATAAAAATGGCAAGAATTGAATTTTGCTTTCTCAACTTTTGCCTGGGTTAAAAAAAAAAGCCCAAAGAAGAAACAGTGAATAACCCGGCCCACCAATGCAAGCAGCTCCTCCTCAAGATAAATACACCCAGGGAGGAAACCTCACAGTCAACCTGTGAATTTCAGTAAAACTCCTCAAAACAGAGCTCTTGGCCGGCATCTAGGCCAGGAAGTTGCTTGATCCTGGAGGCCAAAGAAACAGCTTCAGGGCAGAGGGACAGTAAATGGAAAGTGGGGGCTACAGCCTTTCAGTCAGAAGGGCTAAGCCACAAAGAGACCCCAAATAGAAAGCCAGGCAGCCACGGTCTGTCTCCTTGGTAGGCTGCAGGCCCCACCCCCTACGACGGCATCCCTGGGGCTCCCGCCTTTCCACCCCTAGGCACGCCATAGCCAAGGAGCACCGTCAACACTAAGACATGCCACAAGCCAGAGGAGAGATTTCCCTTTAATATCATCATCATATAGAAAAACTGCAGTTTTGCTTTTCGGGGGCGGGGATTTTTTTCTTTTTTTACATATTTTACTTTATTTCATTTTATTTTTTGAGAAGCAGATGAAATGGAAGCTCTGTCAGGCAGGGGAAGGTACCAAGTTTCTTAGTGGACCAGATGTCCATCCCACAGCTGCCACCTCCAAGTTAGCTACAGAGTTAATAAAACCTGAAGGAAATGGAAAAGAGAGAAGTAGAAACTTGAGGCCAAAAGTGCCTTATCTTCAAAGAGATCGGCATTTCAGTTAGGGGAAAGGTTTACCAATTAAAAGGCCCTTGAAAGAAGTAAATAAACCTCTAGTTAGCTATCCTGGTTGGGGTGGGGACCAGGGGAGGGGGTGACCCAGGGCTTTGTCCTTTATGAAGGGTATGGGCTTTGCAGAAGCATTTTGAGTAAAGGGACTAAGGGCTTTACCCTCCCCACCCCTCCTTCCACTAGCCCTACCCAATGAAGCTTGTAGTGATCTAATCTGAAAGAGATAAAGCCCAATTTCCTCAGCTCTGGAGCTGATAAACACCAAGCCAACAACCAGCTCTGTTCACGGGGCAATAATGAAAGCTCTCGGGAATCCAACCAGTATGGTGGTCAAAAGGACAAGGACAAACTCATATTTCTCCATGCCATTCTGGGCAGCTGTAAGCACCTGTCCCCCTGTTGGAATTTAACCCAGTGGAATTAGCATTACCGTCAGCCATGTCTTTATGGGTTCAGCTAGGCTGTATCAGATCATAAGCATTCCAACTAGCATGTTACTCACAGATCACAAGCACCAGCCATGCCATTAATTTAACGTTCTGTCAGGAGACAAGATTCAGCAAAAATGAATACTAACATATTTTCTTATTGGTCAAGGCAAGGTGTAAATTCTAGAAATTAGATAATCCCTCATTGAGATATGCTGTCTTCTTTATAGGAAAAACACACAGGCAAGATATCTTCTGATATTGTTGCTATTTATTGGTTACGCAGGGCAAGTTCTGTTGTTGAGAGTATTTGGAAGCAGGACAATATGTGTGTGTATGAGATGCAGGGCAGAGAAAGCACAGCAAAAGGAACGAATGTGTGTGGCCATGCTGTGAACACCCACAGGCTTCTCGAAGGCAAAAGTGGTAAAAAGCAGGCATGGGTGGAGGGGAGTAATGGGCAGACAGGGAGACATCTTACCAGCAGTCAACTATAACTCAGTATGCTCCCCTGGAAACACACATGCCCACAGGAAAGGGACAGTTTTCCATGTGGATCAGAGCTGTTCCTGGCTGGGAACAGAAAATGTGGCTGTGGGCACCTGGAATTTTTTTTCTGCATGAGAAGAACATATTGTGACTGTTCTAATAGGGTCGAGAGGAAGATAGAGCCTGTGCTGAGATCCCAATGGTTCTCATGCTGTTTTGATTTACTGGGTTTTGATTTTTTTTTTTGAAGCACTGGAATATGTCTTTTTAAATGAAATATTTTCCTGGGACTCAATTCCATAAAACAGATCAGTATGATATTTCACTAATGTAAATTTATTATGAACATTTATATATTTTTTAAAGGATTTCTTTTTTTAAAGATTTTATTTATTTTATTTTTAGAAAGAGGGGAAGGGAGGGAGAAAGAGAGGGAGAGAAACATCAATGTGTGGTTGCCTCTCTTGCACCCCCACTGGGGACCTGGCCCGCAACCCACACATGTGCCCTGACTGGGGAATTGAACCAGCAACCCTTTGGTTCACAGGCTGACGCCCAATCCACTGAGCTACACCAGCCAGGGCTGAACAGTTATATTTTGATATTTATTTATCAATCAACAAGAATAGCAAGATAACTTTGATAAACACAAATATCTGAAATTAAATGTTATATTTTGCTTCACATCAATCTCTGCACCCAAATTATTTATTTCAATTGCCTTTCATTATGTTTTGGCCTTTAAAATTTTTTAAATATATTTCAAAGTAACTAGAAAATCCTCATTCACACAGAGAAGTACATGCAGATGGAAAGTATGATTTCTTAACAGCCCTGCCTAAAGAGTATACCTTTGAAATTAACTAATCCAAAAACTTGGGCAAGAAGTTGAAGAGATGTTCATTTCAAAATTTAATCGCAGCAATTTCTAATGATAGTTTGCATTTCTCCTCATGATATAAAAGTCAGCAACAAACACTCCCACCTTAACTAAGTGCTAAAATATCTCTAGGAAAATATGATGTTTTTACATGCAGTGACACACGTGCCAAAGCTATGGATCTTAGCCTTACTTCAGATCTCACTGACCTCTATAGTAATGACACACAATATTTACTTGAGCAGATCAGCACTGGCTTGGTTGAAAAAAAAAAAAAAAGAAGAAGCCTGTCAAAATTATCGACTTTTCAAATCAATAACACATTTACAAGAACTTCAGGTATATGCACACAAAAAGTAGAAGTTTCATACTGAAGAATTAGCTTGATAGTCCGAATTAATGCATTGATGGTCCGCAATACATAGACCTGTTGTATACACAATACATTTAAATGAATGTTATTATTATTACTATTGAAGTTTTTAAAATATATTTAAAACAAAACTTTGAATCAAGCATTTGTAGAATTCTAAAGAGCCTTCCCAAAAAGTCTGTGTCCAGACGGGGTGGAGTTTGGATTTCAGATGAGGAAAGCTGAGGAGAGACATGGATTGTAAAAGAAAGAAAGGGTCAGATTCTAAAAGATATTAGATATGACATTAAAGAGTTTGAATTGCAGTATGAGAATCATGAGCAAGAGAGTGACATCATCAGGTCTGCATTTTAGAGAGATCACACTGGCTGCAGAGTGGAAAAGGGGTGTGAGTAGAGGGGAAGGGGAGGCAGGAAGGGAGAGAGGCTAATCGGTTAGGAGGTGCTGTGGTAATCCAGACAAGGGCTGGGGGTGGCCAGAACTGAAGTCCTACCACTGTGGCAGAAAAGACCAGGGGTGTAAATTTAAGAGTTATTCAGAAGGCAGAGTTGACAGGACTTGGTTATTGATGAGATGGAGGTTGCAAGATGGAGGGACAAAAGAGAAAAGAGTGATGCAAAATTCTCTGGCATGCGCACTGAAGCAGATGGGGTTTTCATCACTATGGCGGTCAGGAGGAGGAGGTTGGGGTGGGTGCAGAGGGGAGAGGTGCTGAGCTAGGATATGCTGAGTTTGAGATTCAAGTCAGTAAGTAGTCACTGAGTCCCTGCAGAAGCTATGCTGAAAAGAGTCCAGTGCACAAAGACAAACAACAGATCTCTCTGTCAAGGAGTTTATAACATATATAAACAAGTAATCCGATTACAAGGCAGACAGGATACAGTTTTAAGGGAGGTACATACTGTACCTTTCAAAAAAGAAAAGGGAAGGTCTCTGAGAAAGGTTCATAAACCTTAGAAGATAAATACAATTTCATTTTCTGGAGCTGGGAAAGGAGAAAGACAATCCTGGCAGAGATGACACATGAGCCAGAGATGGAAGCACAACAAAGGGCATTTGTGGGTAAATGGAGAAGCTCAGTTTATGGTAAGAATAGTGGTAGGGGCCCTGGCTGGTGTGGCTCAATGGATTGAGCATCGGCCTATGAACTGAAAGGTAGCCGGTTCAATTCCTGGTCAGGATGCATGCTTGGGTTACAGACCAGGTCCCCAGTCGGGGTCATACAAGAGGCAACCAGTTTCTCTCACACATCAATGTTTCTCTCCCTCTCTTTCTCCCTCTGTCCTCTCTCTCTCTAAAAATAAGTAAATAAAATCTTAATAAAAAGAATAGTGATAGGAAAGGCTGGAAAGGCAGACCAGGGCAGGTCACCAGGGAAAGCCTTGAATGTCATACTTTATCGAGGGATCTAGTCTATTGGTATCAGGAGCCAGTGAAAGCCTATGACAGGGGAAAGCATGAGGTCAAGGGTTCCAGTCCCCTGAGGCATGATTTGCTTCTTTCACTTCAAAGGCCGAGGACTGTGACTGCAGGGGCTTTGGGAAAGTAAAGCTCTATTCCCCATCAGTCTCCTCAGGTCAATGTCACTGTTAGTACAAAGGGAAATACCAGTGGTAACTGACAAACCACTGTAGTGGGGCCACAGGGGTGAAGTCATTCTGTCTGAGTCACTAATGATGCTCTTGAACTTACTTGGAACCTTTGGTTTGCAGTGTGGGGGTAGATTAATTGGCAGAAATTACAGGAGTAGCTATTACTCCATCTCGATTTGGGGAGCTTGTACAAAGATTTTAGAAGCTCTTATTTTACTTTTGGATTTTGTACCTCTTTCATATTCTTTAAAAAAGAGATTCTAATGTAATGAGGTGAAGTTCACATTCTGTCAGTGGTCTCAAGAAAGCTGGTGAAGTGGTTTTGTCATCGAATATAAAAATCAAAATTTCTCCCCAATATGAAGCAGACTGTGGTTTGATAAATATTGTGAATATAAAGTGAAGAAGAAGAAGAAGAAAGAAGAAGAAGAAGAAGAAGGAGAAGGAGAAGGAGAAGGAGAAGAAGAAGAAGAAGAAGAAGAAGAAGAAGAAGAAGAAGAAGAAGAAAAGAAGAAGAAGAAGAGGAAGAAGAAGAAGAAGAGGAAGAAGAAGAAGAAGAAGAAGAAGAAAGTAAGAAATTTAATGCAGGCCACTACTAATACCATGTCATTTCTAACCACTGCCAATGGGAAAACCATGAGAAATGAATCTGAAAAGGCCATGATTTTCCAAATCAAGGAAGTTTCTCCAGGCTTCTCATTTTGTTTATTTTCTGTCTGGCTACATCAGACTATGACATACCTGGTACATATATGTATGGTTAGTTTTACACAAAAGTATATATACACATACTACATGTTTGGAAGGTAACAAGAAAACCACTTGTAGAGTTCTGTTTAGAAACAGAACTCAATAAGAAACTCAAATATGCTTTAAAATTTTCAGATGCTGAAAGGTCCTATTCCCATTTGAGATCTCTCTTAAAATATCTGGAAGCTTGCATGGCTTACTAATAATCCTAAATTAGGAGTCCCGACCAAATGAATATACACTGGAGGTGGAAACTGAGAAGAAAATTGGTAAGAGTTATCATCAGAGATATACCCATTTAGAAGTGACCACCATCAGGAAAATTGGCACAGAGAAGCAGAGGACCAGATGGTCTCTTTCAAGCTAAGCCAAGTGGAATGGAACAGTAGACAGGATTTCCCTATAAATTAAAGGGGAAGTAAATATCAATACCCCAAAAGTAATTAGGAACATTCAGAAGATCAATAAATTTATTTTCTCCCAAAAGGTACAAATCAGAATTTTTTAACCTGATATGGAGGAATCAAAATCTTTAATTTCCCTAGAATTCTAAGGTGCTAGAAACAAAAATCAATGTTTATGTTCAAAGATTTTTTACTCAAATGCAAGCTTTAGGTAAGCTAAGTAGCTAGGTCTCATAGAAAGCCAAAGTTGGATTAAGCAATGATAATTAACTATTAATGTTAAATGCTAAAGGTAGTACATTGCATTTAGGTGTTTGTTTTTCTTTATTTCTTGCTTTAAGTTCCTTTCTTTTGTGCAAGTTTAGCAATTAGTAAATTAAAGGTAGTAGCTCTCTGAATTGGACACATAGTTTTTGGGAAGTAAAATAACATCTGAAGGATTCTTTTTTAAACTGAAACTCAAAAACTGACCACAAATATCAACAAGATATTTGGGACTTTTTGCTTGAATTATATAGTTTGATCCTGCCTTTCAATGAGCGAACGTGATGTTTTATGTATTCATAAACATGAGAAATTCATCATCAAAGTTCTTTCTTAACCAATTTGTTTCTTTTGCAGTCTCACATTATCAAGAGTTTATGGAGTCTTTTTTATTTGTCAGTTATACAAGTAATACATGTTTTTAAAATCCCAATAATTAGATAAATCAGAAGTTATCTGATTTAACCAACTCCTACCCTCAACACTAGGCCCCTTCCATTTTCACTAGTCTTTCATTAAAGATCTTTTTCTAATATATTTGTAAAATATATATTTGCATATATATGAATATATAATTTTATACATTTTTACATAAATGTTACTATATATTTATAATTTGATTATATGTTTTTCAAATATCTTGGAAATTCTTCCTTACTAGTGTGGAGAAATTAACTTCATTATTTTTTCTTGTGTATATTTTTTAACTCCTTTGAAGAACTGCAGATTCACAAGAACTTACAACAAAAATTTGTCTAGGGAGATCCAGTGCAACTTTCACCCAGCCTCCCCTATTGACCTGGTCACACCTCACACAATGATAGTACAATATCGAAACCAAGCAACTGACGTTGGTAGAATCCACCATGCTTATTCATATTCCACCAGTTTACATATGCTCATTCGGGTGTGTTTATGGATTGTGATAAAGTAAGCTGACTTCATTTTTCAGACTTTGTTTTCTTGCTTAAATACATTCGTGGCAATATACCTTTTGCACAAATTCCTGAAGAAAGTTATTTTCAAAGATTTTTTAATGGTCTTAGAAATGTATATTATTAAAAAGTATTGGTTTTAGTGATTATTAAGATTCAAGATTTAGAATCTAAATCACATATTACCCTTTTCCGATACTGTCTTGTTCTACTGTTTATCATACGTGTATAGATGCATACAGAGAAAGGGGTATGTTAGCCTGGTTAGATAGCCTATAACCCCTTGGGAGCAAGAACCGTAGTTTCAGAGGTCTTGGTAAAACTCACCATGTCTCTATATGTCTAATGCATGTTTAGTGTGGGCCCAGTCAATGTCTGCTGGTTGGTTAGGCTGGTTGATTGATTGGTGCCAGAGCTATCCCACCCTATCAGAGGTGTCACTGAGTGACAATATTGCCAGGAGAGCAGCAGTGCCAGCTGAATGAGCCAAATTATGTTTCTCCATGCAGAAGTCTGCTCCTGGAAAGCTGGAAACAAACAAAAAATGTGCTTATAACACTCTCAGCGTAATAAAGCTTAGCAAAATTTTCTTGGAAACACTGAAACATTATAAAAGCACCAAGATACTGCGGTGGTAAGTTTTATAGAAAATGCTAGGAGGATAGGTAGCTACACATTTGCATTTTTAGTTCTAATTCCATCTGAGACAGTAGCAATTTCCTTCATGACTTCTGGCAGATGTGTTATACATATTAATAAAGCACAGGATCAGAAAATACCCGCTGCTTGTTAGTTATCCTGTGATCCCCTGGGATGCATGGAGCAAGGTTCAACCAAGGCCACATTTGTTTTACTTTTGTTCTTTTTCAGGACATTATTATTGTATTACATATTTTAATTTTACTGAGGTGAAGTGAGCCAAAAAAAAAAAAAAAAAGGAAAAACCAGAATATCAGATATGCAATCGATTATAATTTTAAAGACACTGGAATGATTATTTCTTACCAAGAAAAAAAACTTATAAATAGAAAAGAATAATGTTGCAGAGAAAATTTAAGTCTTTCTTTACCTGTCTTATCTTTCCTTTAACCTGGAACTCAAATCCTACTACCTTCTTGAAAGCCTCTGTTACCAAAATCCAATTCTTTACGGAACATAGAATTCACCATCAAAAAATACCTGTCTGAGTCAAGTCCTACCTCTACCACTTACGTTTTTATGACCTTGAACAAGTTATGGGACCTCTCTGGGCTTCAGTTTCTTCATCAGTAATAATTAATAATGAGTCCCTTGCTTACTTTGAGAATTAAAAGTAAAGTAATTAGTACAAAATCTGACATATACTAGCAATTCAATACATGTCGATCATTTATTAGCAGTAGTATTTTATGCAGCTATTTATTATAAACTGAAAGCTCTCAGTATCAGGATTGCAAACAATGACCCGTAGGTAAAATTGTATTTAAGCAAACATAGTGTTATTTTTTTAAGATTTTATTTATTTATTTTTAGAGAGAGTGGAAGGGAGAAAGAGAGGCAGAGAAACATTGATGTGTGAGAGACACATTGATAGGTTGCCTCTCAGCTGGCAACCCAGATATATGCCCTGACTGGGAATCAAACCCGTGACCTTTTGGTTCACAGGCTGGCGCTCAACCCACTGAGCTACACCAGCCATGGCCAAACATAGTGTTATTAAATGTGTGAATTTGATTCATGTATTCAGGCCTGGCACTTCTCTATCTAGTGTTCCTTATTGTAACTTCTTGTTGCTTCACAATTAAGCATCACCTGCCTGATCTGTGAAGGTATTTGAGACTGTGACTACTTATCTAAACTTTTGATTTTGTATCCTAAAAGTTGAAAAGAAGATAAAGAAAGATCAGCCAATGCTGTCATAAAGAAAGGGAGCAAGGGAGAGAGTGGTCAGGAGGTAGTAAAAATTAGCTTCTCTGACCAAAGTCCCAGGACTTGAGGGTTTCTGTCTATTCTATTGTTCATTTAGCACTTAACCATAGACCGACTTGTATTATTGTCTATTTATTAACATTTGTTTCATCTTCCAAAGAAACCTACAATCTTATTGAGGACAAAAATCATGTTACATACATTTTAAAAAATTTCTCAGAACACCTAGTTCAGTTCCTTCCCAGAGTAATATTTTAGTAAATACTTTGTCAAAATAACACTACATTGCATTGGCTAAATTGCCAGTACACTATATACTAAATGATTTGCTGTATTTATTCTGTTTAATCTTTACGATAAACAAATGAGACAGGCACATGATTAGACCTATTTGTTAGATGAGGAAACTGAAACTTGCAAAGGTCATGAAGCTTGGCCCAGACCACACAGCTGACAACAGGCAAAGCCAAGACCAAAATGAAACCCAGGTCTGTCTGATCCCAAAGACCAGGCTTTTCATTTGGATATTGCCTCCCAAATAAATAAACCAAAAAACATTTCTTGATTAATTAGTTGCTGAACAGCAGAACATTAGTGAATTCTCTAAGCTCATAATACAATACCTAGATCACTAGGAAATTACTAGATATTTATGGTTGTAGATGTTGGAATTTGAGTTTCATTCAGTCAACAGAATGTTTTGCTAGGCATGTGCCCCGAAAGTGAGATGAGTGAGATAACACCACAGAAACAAATAATTATGAAATAGTGTGATAGTGCTTTAATTACCATTTGAAAAAAATGGGGACATAGAAGACTAACTTATTTTAAAATAGTTCACCATATTCGGTCAGCATTTCTAGAATTTCTGCCATGTGCGCATCACTGTGCTAAGCAATTTACAAATATTTATTTGTTCAACTTTCATAACCAACCCATGAAATAAGTTTCATTATCTATTTTACAAGTAAGTACATGAGACCTGAAGTTGCCAAGTGGTTCGGGCAAAGTGACATACTAATCAGTGGTGAAGAAGGGATTCAGCCTCAGGTCTGCGAGACACACGTAAATCCATGGCCAGTCCAACCTGTCACGCTGTTATGAACTGTGTTTTTTCTGCTCCTTTGCAGTATCAGAAAACACCAAGGAAAATGGTGTGTGTAAACGAGACTTCAGATCTGTCTCTTTAAGATACCTCCTGACAGTGAGTGAACCAGCAGGGTCATGTGGCTGAGTCATTGTCTGACTTGGGGAATAGATTATTTTGATATTTTGCTTCTTACTTTTTTTTTCTCAGCTAGGCTTTGTAATCTCTGTGGTTCTTTAGACTGACACCAGTTTTTATGTGTGCTGATCTTGTTTAGTGGTCTCTTGTCTAGTCACCTTACCTCTTCATAATTTAATGTTAAGTATGGTCATTTTCGTTTCTGTATTTTTCTCTATCCTCTACCATATCAAATCAGAGTCTTGACCAATGGCTACTATTGTGGTGATTACATCATAAGATATACAAATGTCAAGTCACTATATTTTATACCCTCTATATAATATTGAATGCAATTATACTTTAATAGAATTAAATAAATTGAAAAAAAGAGTCTGGTCAGTTAGTTCATTGTCTAATTTGACATTCTCATGATGAAGTTTCTAGATCAAAGCCCAAGTATGATCAATAACATTTACAACATATTTTAGAAAAGGAAAAAAACCAAGCGAATGTGAAACATTTTCAGGGGACCCTCTCAGGAGGTGCTCTGGGACTGCCTTGTAGCAGGTTCAGTTCTGGAGCCCAGCACGGGCATCTCCCATACTAACTGGGGAAATGCAAGGGAAAGCAAGTGAGTGCCAGGACTGTGTCACTCAAGGAGAGAGAAAACCTGTTGTCACTGATGGAGGATATTTTGGCAATATGGAACCCATGTCTTAAATATGAGCCTACCTTTGGGACCAGCAGTTCCAGTTCTAGGAATCTATTGTAAAGAAATAGAGATGTGCATAGTGATTTGCATATCTTTAATAGCAAAACAAAAAGGAAACCACCTAACAGTTTGATAAAGGAAAATTGGGTCAGGAATTATGATTCATTCAGACAATGAATGCATTCAGACATTGCAAACTTCATGGTGTAGAAATATATTTAATGACTTGGAAAAATATTTTCCATGCATTTCAATCTTTTCATACTATAATGCTTCAAGAATATACAAAGTAGCAAGACTATTACACCAAACCTATCATCCAGCTTCAACAATGATCTACTCATTTTCAATGTTATTTTAATTCCAATCACATTTTTACAATCACATTATTTTTCTACTCCTGTCTCCTCCTTATGCCACACTGAAGCAAGGTCCCAGAGCTATTATCACTGCACTCAAATATTTCACCCACTCTCTAAAAATAAAGATCTTCTAAAAGACAGTATTAACATACTTAAAAATTGTCAATAATGCCTTAATATCATTAACTATCTAGATTGTGTTTAAGTTTCTTTGTTTGCCTCATAATGTTTTGAGCTTTTTTTAAAGTTGGTTTTTTCCATTTACAGTGCGAACACAGTTTATAATTTGCATTTGATAGTAGGTGTTTTAAGTGTTTTTTGGTCTTTAGGTTCTGCCTCCTTATTTTTTCCACTTGCTATTATGATTGTTCGTTAAAGAAACAGTGTTTTTGTCATGTAGAGATTCTCATTTCTTAGATTTTGCTAATAACTGCCCCATGATATTTTTTTTATTGTTGTTCAAGTACACTTGTCTCCATTTTCCCCCAACCACTCCCCCCCAACGCCCCACCCATCCCAGCCTCCCACCCTCAATCCTTCCCCCCTTTGGCTTTATCCATGTGTCTTTTATACATGTTTCTTGACGACCCTTCCCTTTCCTCTTCCTTCCCACATTACCCTTCTTCCCCCTCCCCTCTGGTTACTGTCAGTTTGTTCCTCCTTTCCATGTCTCTGGTTATATTTTGCTTGCTTGTTTGTTTTGTTGAATTGGTTCCACTTACAGGTGAGATCATATGGTGTTTGTCTTTTACCACCTGGCTTATTTCGCTTAGCATAATGCTTTCCAGTTCTATCTATGCTGTCGCAAAAGGTAGCAGTTCCTTCTTTCCAATGACATATTTCACAGATATAGAACAAATATTTCAAAAATGTATATGGAATCATAAATGACCCCAAATAGCTGCAGCAATTTTGAGAAAGAAAAACAAAGTAGGAGGGATCACAATACCTGACATCAAACTATATTACAAGGCCACTGTAATCAAAGCAGTCTGGTACTGGCATAAGAACAGATACATAGATCAATGGAACAGAATAGCAAACCCATGCCTCTATGGTTAATTAATATTTGACAAACTGGGCAGAAGCATAAAATGGAGTAAAAACAACCTCTTCAACAAATGGTATTGGGAGATCTGGACAGCTACATGCAAAAAAATGAAACTCGACCACCAACTTATCCCTGATATTTTAAACATGTTTCTCCGTGTCCTGTATTTCCTTAACATGGTGTTTGTTTTTTGGCAAACATACTTTATTGATTGCTATGGGCTAAATTGAGTCCCTCCAAACTGTCTCCCCAAATTAATTTATATGTTACAAATTGACATAAATTCATGTTAGTCCTAACCCCCAGTACCTCAGAGTGTGGCTTTACTTGGAGATAAGGTCCTCAATGAGTTCATTAAGTTAAAACAGGTCTTTTTGTGGGCCCTAATCCAATGTGGCCAATGTCTTTATGAGATGAGGAGACTCGCACTCAGACTCAGTGCAGAAGGAAGACCGTGAGAAGACATGAAGGGGATAGGGCCATTTACAAGCCAGAAAAAGAGGCCTCAGAAGAAACCAGCTCTGCCGACACCTTGATCTTGGACTTCTAGCCTTCAAGAATGTGAGAAAATAAATGTCTATAATACTTTGTTATGGCAGTCCCAGAAAACTAACACATAGATAACACAAACTCATCGAAAGGCACATAATCCATCCCTGAGTAGGGAATTCTACAGTGGGGAGAAAATAGAAACATATTATAAACTAATTTTTTTTTTAATCTGTATAGTAAAATGGCTACTATTTCAGAACACATTATGTGCGTGCCAGCAGTGTGCTAAACACTTTACAGTCATTATAACAACCAGCAAGATAGGTATTATTGATGCCATTTATGGATAATAAGACTATAAGTAATAAGAGAGATCCCAATACCAACCCCTGAACACACAACTAGTTAAGTGGCAGAGCTGGGACTCAAAGGCAGCAGGCTGTCTAACTCTCTGCAAGTCCTGGGCCACTTCTGTACCACGAATACGATCATGGAGAGTTTGGATGACATCACAGCTGGGTGCCAGCCAAAACTGCCAAGTTCAAAGTGGAGAAGAAAGCAGATAAAGGAGAGAGAGTTTTCCCAATGAGAAACAAAGGAACCATTTGTCTGGGGCACCAGGTATCTGAGGTCCCGACGCTAATTTTCACAGTTCACTCTGAAGGCGCTCACAGTTCTCTGGTGGTGACTGCTACAATGACCATAACAGTGATTCTTCTTGGATCATCGTAGAAAATCGCAGACCTCTTGCCTCTTCCCTCACTCCCTTAAGCCCACTAACAAATCTACATTTCACATTCACAGCTGTTTTGCTCCATTTTCATTTACTTTGGATCAAATTTCTCTTTCCATTTAGAAATAAGAAGCAGTGAGTGGGAGGCAATATAATGTTCGGGTTGAAAGTACAGGCTTCAGACCAAAACTGGTCTGGATTGGAGTCCCTGCCCTGTCCCTTTACCTGGGTGACTTCAGGTGAGGGCTTTCTTTCCTCTAAGCCTCAGTTTCCTTGTCTTTAAGATGAAATTAATTATAATAAGTACCTTGCTCAGTTACTGTGTCTGTTAAATGAGAAATGCATATAAAGCACACCTCACAGGACCTGGAAGTTAATAAGTTAGCTTTGAAATATTAGCCCTGAAAGGAAAAAAAAAAGATGGTGGAGAGAAGGGAAGAAGGGATGGGCGTTTCAGCAGTCCACGGCATTCCCTAAGCAAGTGGTGAACTCCTCCAGGGAAAAGCAGGTCAGATGACTCTGGTGACTTTGTCACTAGCAATACTTGACCAGAAAGCTTCAGGCACTCATGTCTTCCCCACACTGGCTCCCAGGTCACATTTACTGCTTTTTCCAGTGACTTTTAAGCTATTTTATCACTCAATCAACAAATGGCATTGACTTTGAAAATTACAGTCTGAGTACAGTACAAATAGCAGTGAATCCACAAAAAGAGCCAAGAACCAGTTTCCTCCTGAAATGTCTGGCCATTAGCATTGGCCAGCAATAGGAAATTTCAGGTCTGTTAAGCACGTTAAGCATTATCTTTCTATGTCATTCTATGTTGGTATTATCTCCCCCACTTCCCCTGTAAGAAAAATGCACTATGTTTAGGACCAGCCAGCTGTGTTATTATCTTTGTTGATGATACCCAGAGTGATATAGTTGGGGCTCATTTAGCATCTTCTCTGCATCGCCCAAAGCATCAACTTCCTCATACCCTGTTGCAACTCACCTGCTTGTTGGCCTGGTCATCCTTGATCAATGCCAGATGATTTTGTCTTCCGTCTTCTTCATGGTGGACTCAATGGTTGGGGAAGCATGGTGCTCATGTGGTGATTCCACGTGCTTCTCTGAGGGATGCCCTGCCAGTGTATCTTGGCCCCCAAATGCCTGCGGACTTCGGCTGTGTGGCAACATCTAGATTATGTTCCGGTGGGTATGGACACTATCAGTTCGACCATCCTGGCTTTCAAGGCCTTCGTTTTGCTGGGGTCAGGTGAGAGGAAAAGGCTGATTCAGGGAGAGAAGTTACAGCTTTCTTTTCCATTTTCTCTGCCTTTTGGTGAGAAGAGTCTGAGGATATATATTTGAAGTACCCAGCTCCGCAAAATAGAACCATGTTGCTTCATCTGACACCCCACAAATGCTATCAGAACCTAAGATTTCTGGTAATCTTTGCTATTCATAGCTTGGGGACTTCAAGTAAAATTTAAGAGGGAAATCGGTGGTTTTTCTTCCTGGGTCATTTTTTGTCTTAATTTCTGTTTCTTCTATTTTTTAACTATCCAAAGAGAGCGATTGATTTATTTTTTGGTTGGTAGGTTGGAGGACTTTCTTGCAAGTAAAATTTAAAAATAAGAGTGGCAGTCACAATGAAATAATATTTTATCCTATGAAAATAATTTGCAAGAAATTTGCATTAGGTTGCATGTTTTATTTCACCAGGAATGCCCTGCACAGCTTTTTGGGGGGAAGGTGATGAGCACAGCATTGGAGGTTTTGATGCTTGATTTTCTTCTGACTATAACAATATTTCAGATGTACTGAGTGTTTCATCCAAGAATCCCCAAGCACATGGCATTGGCTGCCCAGCAAAATAAAATAAATCCCTCATTCCCCCATTTGGAAGCCAAGTTAAGAAAAGTCAAGAAATTTGTCTGGTTACTCAGCCAGTTCAGTGAAACTCAGAGTGGAGAAACTGAAAAAATATGTAGCTCCCAACTTTCAGTCCTCAGTAATGAAAAGTTAGTTTTCTTCCCCTCATTTCTGTAAACTTCTGGAATTTCTAGAGATATGAACTGTGATTCAAATTTTATTCTTTCTGGTTAATATTAGCTAATGTTGTTATGATTAGACCTTTACCTGAGATAACAGTTTTTTCAAAGTACAGATTCAGACATAGCATCTAATTCTATCTTAGACAAGTAGTTGCATTATCCTTACTTAAGTGTTGGGTAGTGCCCTAAAACTCTTCACACAGAAAAGGAAAGGGGGGCCAATAGACGTTGTACACCAGTATACGCCAGGTCGTCCACCAGACATTTAGAAACATGATTTCATAGAATTCTCCCTACCATCTATAGGAAGATATTTTTTATTTCTAATATATATAAAGAGATTGAGACAGAGAGAAATTGGTAATAACTTGCCTGAGATAATACAATGAATAAGATAATGGGAATTGGATTTTGACCCCAGAATTCTCTGACTCCAAAGTCCATGCTGATTTTAAAAAGAAATTTATAAAGTAGGTCAAATCTTTAACTTTCATATTCTCCCAGGGAAGGAAACAAGTACACAATAAATCTCTTATATCTAAAGATCAAATAAATATATGATCTCTCTGAGGAATTGGCTCTTTTTCATAGAGGATTCCAAAACAGGTTGGAACCCTTGCAGAAAACAATTTTGAATTTTCTGTCACATGCTAGAGAAGGGCTAGGTTTTCATAAGTGTCTAAAAATTTTTGGAGCAAATAATACTGTTTGGTTTAAGAATTTTTACTTCTCAAGCACTATCATAAGTGATATCGTTTCCAAATTTCTATCTATTATCATCAAGTCCAATAAAAGTTACACAACGGTATCTAGAATAGGCACTCTCATTCTGGAAGAGGGGAAAAAACTAATGAGTAAAAATGTGAGCTGGCTACAGGCACAAAATAAATTATTGAAAAGTAGACTGGTTCTGGAATTCAAATTTCCCAACTCCTGGTTCTTTACACTTTCATTTGACAGTACGGTCTCTTTCTAAATTCTAGATCATTTTATGAGCACAAAATTGTAACGAAGGTTACTTCCCGTGTGAGAATGTAATTTGCCATAGATTTAATCTTTATTTACTATTTTCCCTAGAATGTCATTGCTAAAATTCAAATTTCAGGGTTGAGATAGTGTCTACGTTAGGACTTCATTGTCCTATTTATTTAAACTAGGTGTTTTTATTTGCTCCACTATTTGCTCCCTTCTAATTTTTATGTCCTTATTTACTTTATATAATTTTTTCCAACAAAACCTTCTGGCCTGGGGCTTTGGGTTGGAGACCGGTCTAAAATACAGAACAGTGGTTGGGAAGCACTAGCTAAGGGTGAGGAAGTTCAGGACATGCCCAGAGCACCTTCACAGATAGCTTACCTTCTCAGGGCAGTGGCTGAGAACAGTACCACAGAGCCCCAGGTCACATTTCTCTACACTGAAATGTCTAGATTGCACCATCTCAAAAAAGAAACAAACAAGGGAAAATATTATAAAACTGAACAGAAGCCTAAAAGCTACAGAGGGAATGGTGTGGATCAGAATATAGGTGTGGGGATCACATTGCTGAGGATTTGATAATTCAACTCATTAAAGTAGCACAGAGGGTTTGGAGAATTTATATTCTTTTTCTCACCATCTTGCACAGATATAGAATACTAAAAAAATAAAAATAAAACCTAGGAGAAGATAAGAGAAAATACTAATCTTGGTCTGCTGCCCAGTGTTGTGAGATCTAATAAATATTTGAGAAGGAAGATTTTGCAGTGTTAGAAAGAAGAAATCCATTTTGGAAGCTGCTAAGAAATAAGCTCTGTGTATGTGTCCAAATGTGTGGGAGACATAGCCACATGCCACATTTTGAGCAATGTCAGTCTTCTCCAATATATTATAAGCTCCTTGGAGAGCTTACATGTTGTTGGACATCAGTCCCCTGATTCATAGTAAGCCCTCATTGTTTAATGAATGAATGAATAAATGAATGAATTAATGACTGAATGGTTTAGAAAGAAATGCATAATAAAAATATTCAGGTTATTTTTATTTTGTGTGATAGTCTAAATTTTTCTTTTTACAATAAGTATCAATATCTGTCATTTTTCAAAGCCTTAAAAGACTCCTTTCAAAAGAAGAAATAGAAATATATATGTACTTGAGGCCCAAAGGAGAAAACACTTCTTGTCAAATAGCCTAAACTCTCAGGAAGCCATCTGTACAAAGATGTTCTGCCATATGTCCTCTCCAAAAAAGAAAGAAACAGAGAGAGACAACTTGGCTAGAAGTCAGGATAGAAACCCTACCTTTATTTCAAGTAACCCATTTATTGGAAGGAATACCCCAATCTGGAATTTTATACCCTATCCACCAGAAGGTCTCCCTAGCTCGAACTATTATGTCCTCATGCTAGCCCAATGCGAGTTGCATTAGTCAGTGTTCTTTAGAGAAAGAGAACAAATACAATGTACGCATAGAGAAAGAGATTTATTATAAGGAATTGGCTCATTGATTATGGAGACTGGCAAGTCCCAAGATTTGCAGAGTGAGTTGGCAGGCTGGAGATACTGGAAAGCCAATAGTTTCAGTCTGAGTCCAAAGACCTAAGAACCAGGAGAGCTCATGGTGTAGTTCAAGTCCAAAGGCATGAAAAAAGCCAGTGTCCCAGTCTGAAGGCTGTCAGGCAGGGAGAATTTCCTTTTACTTATGAGAGGGTCAACATTTTTGTTCTATTCAGGACTTCAACTGATTGGAAAAGGCCCACCTACATTACAAAAGGCAATTTGCTTTACTCCATCAAATATCCTCGCACCCCATGATCCAGTCAACGTATAAAATTAACCATCACAAGGATCATATAAGGTTGAGGCCTCCATTTTGGCCCATGCTGAATGGTAAAGATGATTTAAAGGGCGTGGAGGCTTTTTTTTCTTTCCCTATACTGTTTGAGGTTCCTAAATGCAAGCAACAGAAATCAAATCTGGGTAACTCACACAAAAGTTTTATCTGTTGTGAGGATATCAGGTCCCGGCCCACATGGATAAGAGGCCTGGTGAAACCCTTTGGAACAAGGGCAGACATCGCAGAGCCAGGCAGGAGAAACCCACTTGCCAGGGCTCTCCCATCACCAAATTGTCCATGATCCCCACCACTGGACACTGAAGCCACACAGCTGCCATTGCTAAACCACCATTGCTGTGGGTGTGAATCGAATTTCATCATTTATCTGTCTCTTTGTCAAAAACAAGAGACTTGGTCTCCTGTTCAAGTGAAAGTCCCTGGTGGGAGTGTCGGACTGGCCCAGGCAGGTCATATGCCTTCATCCTGATGCCAGAGGGATGGGGGAGGAAATGTCATCTTTGCATTCTGGCTTTTAGTGAGAAGTGGGAAACTGCCTTCCACCTCTATTACCACAATAGGGGTTTCCCTACAAGCAAGACATGGATCCAGAGGTTGGAAAGCCAAAAAGGAGCAATTGTACACTCCAATCCTGTTAGAACAAATCTGCTATTCAGGTGATTGGTCAGCGCTTAGTATAAAGTGAACTCAAGACAAACCAATTAGTCAACTTGGCATGAGCAATTATCATTGAAAGCAGGAAGCAATATTTGAGAAAGGGCAGTTTGCTAGCTTGTGGATGGCCTTAGTGTTTGAGTCCCAAGCAGAAATTTTGGAAAGAGTTCCTTAATCAATTAGCCTCCTGGAAAATACTTAGGTCACATTGGTTATGCTCCTGGTGTGGTGTGTACAAAAGAAAAACCCTTACAAAATAAATAGGCCTCAATCTCTGCCCCTTCAAGTGGAGAAACTCCTTGCATGCCATTTTCACTTAGCAGGAAAGAAAAAGGAGGAACTGTCAGAAGCTGGCTCCTTGCTCTGTCTGGAGTCTGTTTCCCATCAGCTCTTGTCCCCGGATCAGCACTTCGACGTGAATAAGCAGAGTGTGGCTGGAGCCAGTAACTACACTCAGTGATCTCTCTCCATGGGAAAGATTCTTCACCTCTTTGGAAACCAGATACCTTTGAAAATCTGATGCAAGCTGTAGTCCTTCCCCCAGAAAAGTTAATGTCTTCACAAAACACCAAACATTTTATTAAAAACTTCAGAAACTTTGCAAGTTCCCTGAAACTCAGAGGAATTTAAGAAGCCCAGGTTAAGAATTTATATTCTAAGGTTAAGAAACAAACACTCCATGAATATATCCTTCTTCCTTTACCTTTAGGGTCCATCATAAAATGTGGTGTAAAAGCCAGCTTTCTGTAGGGGATCTCTGGACTCAAACACCTTCTACCAGACCAAAGTCCTTGGCAACCAAGTTCACTAACAACTCCTTGGAATTCTCTCCTTCCCTCTTTTCAATACTCTAAGATGGTCATTCACTTCTTAGCTATCCTACAACTTTAAACTGTTTAGGTATTCCAAACTCTTACAATTCTTGGAATATTATAATGAATTTCAATAGAGTAAAATGGCTAGTCTATTGAGTAGAATAGCTTTTGAACAAATATTTTCTTTTCAAGGACCACCATTCTCCTTGGTCTCAATACCTCGGAAGCATTCTGGATTCTGTCTTCATGCTCGCAACTCTTACTTCAGCTTCTTGGCAAGCTCCACCAATTCTTCCTTTAGAATGTTTCTAGAATCTGCAATTTAATTTCCATTTTCCCTCTGCAGCCCTGATTTAGGCCTGTATAGCTTCATACTCAGACTACTACAATAAACCAGCAACTACACTGTCTCCATTGTTATCTGCCTCCAACCCATAATATAAAAGGTAAGATTAATCTTCCTCAAAATATTAATTGTATCAAATAAAAGCCCCCATCAAAACCTTCTCTGTTTCCACTACCTACAGAATAAAATTATAACTCTGAACTTGAAGCCTGTATTGGATTTGTACTGAGTTAATTTAGTTAACCTAGACCTACATTTCCCCAATGCCCTTTCCTGAAGGGTTCCAGGTTAGGGTTGCTCACAAGAGAAGTTTGCCTAGATAACTGGAAGGCAGGCGTGGAGAAGCAGCCATTATTTATGCTATGAAGGTGGGAAGAGGCCCAACTGTGTCAGCTCGCACATGTCTCTGGAGATCTTCTGACTACCGACTCGCAGTTTCTCCAGCTCCTGCCAGATAATCACCTTTCAGCTTCTCTAAGTATGGAGCCAGGCGTGTGTGTGCATCTCTGGAGCAAAGAGCACCAGCTCTCCTGCACGCCGCCTCTGTCATCGAGACTGGAAGTAGTGAAAGACAGGAGGGGGTCCCATTTGTTCTTGAGAGTTTCAGCTTTTCTCCGTGTGTTCCCATTTGCTCTCAGCCTCTCCTGTTTCCTCTGAAGCTTTGCTTCCTGCCTGCCAGCCTCTGCCTTATGGAGATTTCAGGCCCAACATCATGACAGGCAACAGCCCTGCACAGATCTCTCCTCCAGCTGCCACATTGCCCTGAGGCCACCAGAAGCTAGAAGAGAGGCAAGGAACAGGTTCGCTCTCACAGTTATCAGAAGGAACCAATCCTGTAGGCTCCTTGAGTTTGGACTTTCAGCCTTTGAAACCATGTTCAAGCCATCCAGTCTGTGGTACTTTATTACAGAAGCCCAGGAAAACTAATATAACCCCCTTAGTCATCTTTCCCAACTGGGAGCACCTCCACATTGCTAATGCTCTCCCAGGCTTCTGTTCCAGGACTTTTGGAAAGGAAAAAGTGACAGACTTTTCGGGACACCAGACTCTGTATTAGGTGTTTGACATTCCTCATCCCATTTAAACCTCACACAACCCTAGAAGGTGACTACTACTATCCCAATTTTAGAAATGAGCATATGAAGCTAAAGCTGTATTAAATACTTGCCCAAGGTAAATGATGGAGGTGAGATTCAAACCCACGTCTAACACCAAAACCAATGCTCTTTCCAGTATTTCATCCTGCCTCCCTCTTCATTAAATAGTACACAATTCAACATTCTAAGCCCTCCTGTCTTCTAACTTTTCTCAGCTTCTCTACATTTCCCAGAGGAGACCCTCATAGTTTCAAGAAGAAGCTGAGAGGCAGGGTATTCACTTCCTGAGGTTCAATCTCCTTGCACTAGACTCCTTACACTTCCCCACCTTAGGGAGAGAGTAAAGGTAATCTCAACTAATTAGAAAGATTGGAGACGATGTCAGAAAGAAACTAAAAAAAAATACAAACTAGGATTTATATGGTGTCTTCAAAGGTGCAATTTCATGACTTGAAAGTGTACATGCCATAGAAAGTATACCAACAAAGCACTGCTTGGGAGAGAATCCTTGGGAGATCTGCTGTAATGAATAAAAAAGCATGTTCAGAAATTAGTTTTCTATTGTCTATAGTCAATCTTCATGCTGGCTTGAAAGTAATTGCTTTCTTATTCATGAAAAGAATTTCCCTCTATTGTCTTGCTTACCCTGTTTAGGGGATGGTGATTATAGAGAACTTCAGGGAAGGTCACTGATGCAGAACCCACCAGTTAGAGCCAAGGTCAAAGGGCAGAGGCAGATGCCCTCAGGCCCAGCCCACAGAGGGCCCAGACCCAGAAAAGGTCAGAGGAAGGTACACAGAGGTTCAGTCACTCATGGGCCGTACTGCAATGAGGACTTCAGAGAACAGCTCCTGACCTAATGGAGGTTTTGTTGTTCAAACCAGGGAGCCCTTGACTTCATGTGTTCATGGGCTTGGACCTAAGTTCCTATAGGTAGCTCTTGACCTTGAACAACTTGGTTGTGTTCACACATTATGCTGGATGTTCTCTGCTTGCTCCCCAGCGCTACCCCAACTAGATCCATTCTCTACCCTTCTCTACCTGTTCTACACTCCAGTTCTGAGAACTCTGAGAACTGCCTCTTTGACTCTTGCCTTCCAGCTTCCATTTGGGTCTGTAACATTTGAGATAGTTTTTGCCCCGGATTCCTCAACAGAGCCTCAACATTTGGCAGTAACTGCATCCCTCCATCAAAGGCAGAGCTGCCGCCTGGAAGCCCCATCCCTACAGCTGCGTTCCTGGCCCGCTGCCTTCAGTTGCTTTCCCTTGCCTCTCTGGGCCCGGCAGTGGGAGTAGCTCCCTGTTGCTGCACTCCTGGGGTCTCCCTCTGTCTTCTGCTAACATCTTTAGCTCTGCCTATACCTTTGCAAATAGCTTCTTCATTAACTCTCAAGTGTACAGTTGCTTTTCTGCTAGGACACTAACAGGTATGCTACCATATGTCCAGTATCTAACACCTTGGCAAATAGTAGGAACTCAATAAAAATGTATTGGAAAACAAATGGATAACAGGCCAGGGAACAGGCTTTTCTTCAGCTTTAAGGTAATTCTGCTTTCCATTCTCCTCCCAGTTCTCCTTTCCTTCCATTCCTTTTTTAAATTTTTTATTCTTCAGCTTTTGGTTTGTGATCTTGCTCCCCAGTTATACCCAGGAACTGAGAACAGAGCCACAGTTACCTATGACCACCCTAAAAAGGACTAGAATTTGCAACTTGGGACACCCAAATATCCTCGGCCAGTGCTTGGATTCTGCTGAAAATGCAACAAAAGTGGTTGGTAACTGAGAGACATCTGTGTATAGAAGTCAACGAACTGATAGATTAGCAGTGCATCTCATCTGGCATGAATGGGCCACAATGGAGAATTAAACCTGGCTTGTGGAGCGGAATTCTGGATTCATACACATTGGACCAGAGAGTTTCTCATTTGGCATTTTAATATGCTGACAAGCTGTGCTGAATGGCCATCTAGGTTTCAGGGCCCATAGTGAAATGATAACGGAGAGAGAGGTCAGTCGCCCTGGGCCTTCCTTTAGATAGGGCCACAACTGCTGAATTAGTGCAGCTAACAGAAAGATGACTGAACATTAGAACATCTGAAGTTTGCTATCAGGGGCTGGAACTAATCAGCAGTGAAAATTAGGAGGGACATATTTCAACTGGATCTTCTGGTCCTTATGTGATCAATATGTGAAAAACGAAGGTGATATCTCCATTATTGATAGAAACTTTGACCTCCGTTTTTTTTTTATCCTTTTTTTAATAACCTATAGAAACATACTTACATTAAAGCAGAGACATTTTCTGTGGTTTTTAGGAAAAAAATCTGTAAATTTCAATGTCCTCTTATCTTTTTGTTGTTAGTTCCATTTGACATCAGTATTTGTCGAACATTAGGAATATTCTAGGCCTTCCAGATCAACAGCCCTAGAGATGGCAAGTCAGAGGAAAGCACCACCCTTGGTCTGCCAGGCGTTAGTAACAGGTAGGTGTCAGCAACAGCAGTCGGTCGGCAGCGAGCCGAGCCTGAGTGTGAATTCTGGTCCGCCACTGCTCACCTGCGGTGTGACCCTCACTTCTCCTGTCTCAGTTTCCACGTGACTGCAGGGGAGACGGTCCCTGCATCACAGCGCTGTTGCAAGGATTAGAGTAGGCAACGCTTGCCCAATACCTAGGATAGTCCCTGGCCCTTAGTAGGTCCTCAGTAAGTGGTGTCTGTGAGGATTGCTGGCCGCAAAGCCTGCCTGCGTTGGTTGACCACAAAGGCCGTGGGGAGGGTGCACGATGAAATGAATCACTTTTGTTTTCCCTATTCTGACAGAAGAAGTCCCCTGGCTCTTACTGGGTGTAAAGCAGCCAAAGCAGAGTGAGTCCTAAGAGCCCCCTTTGTCCTGACAGAGGCCTCATTTGTCAGACGCAAATGCTGCTCTGGCAGTCCTGGATGCCGGTGCCACTGCTACAAATCTGTTTGCATTGGAGTACCACCAGCTCACCGCTGTGATGCGTCCAAGCTCCCAGGCTGCCCAAGCGCCGCTGTGAATTCATTCACAGTGGATCTGCACCCGGGCCCTTGTAACCTCGGGCTTTAAATTCCGAGAATCAGCAATTAATTTTGATGACTCTGCTCCTCTCTGGGTTGAGGGTTCCCAAGGGCCCTGGCCTGCCAGTAGGTTGGATGACTTCTGGAGAGACTTCCTGGGTTCCAGGAGCAACCATTATTGGTGTTGGAAGTGAAGGGACCTGGCAGGATTCCTCCTTGGTGGCTGCTCTTGGAGCCTGGGCATTGCACACATGACTAGCAAAAGCCACTGCTTTTGCTTTGTACGTGTTTAGAGAGAAAAAGGGGGTGGGGGGCTTTTAACAGAATTTGATAGAGGAATTCATTATCAACAGTTCCTGATTCTGCTCAGGTGAATTGCAAACTTGAAGACAAAAACAAGTGGAAGCTGGCTTGTGGGGGCAGAGTGTCAGCCTGACAGCTTATACCTGAGCTCCTTCCAGAAGGGCCTGAAAATCATCCCATTCCTCTCAGGCAGTTTCTGAGAGGAGTGAGTGATGGACAGGAACGGAGCTATGAGTCTACAGAACTTTATTGCAAGTGAACTCTCTTTATGTTTTTTTTAAATTTTCTATTTTTATTTTTAATTGAGGTAAAATAGATCTATAATTCACTGTCTTAACCATTTTTAAGTGTACAGTTCAGTAGTGTTTTCCATTGTTGTGCAATGAACCTCCAGAACTCTTTTCATCTTGCTCAACTGAAATTCTATAACTATTAAACAGTAGCTCCCCATCCCCCTTTGTCCCCCAGCCCCTGAAAACTACCATTCTACTTTCTGTCTCTAAGAATTTGACTGCTCTAACTACCTCAGATAAGTGAAATCATAAAGTATTTGTCTTTTTGTGCCTGGCTGATTTCACTTAACCTAATGTCCTCAAGGTTCATCCAGATTATAGCGTGTGTCAGAATTTCTTTTCTTTTTAAGGCTGAATAATATGACAAGTTGTATTTTTAAATTGCATTTCTATTAAAGATCCTTTGAATATGAGGGAAAACAAAGTTGGGTTCAAGACACTTTAGGGTTTGAATTTTTCGTAAAGCCAACTGAGACTGAATCTTTTTATGGGCATATTTTCATTATCCACATTTGATGGCCGCCATCATGTACGGCCAATCAGGCAATCAATGAATTTTGATCACTGATGACATAGAGACCTTTGTGTCATTCCTGGCCCTCTGAATTAAATTCTGGTGAAGACCAGCCCTTGAATCCCAGGGGAGAGGGAGGCCCAACCACAACACAACGTTGACGTTTATTAGCGGTAAGATCGTGGGTGAGTTGCTTCACCACTGCGAATACAGTGCCTCCGAGATAAAGTGCAGATGATGTTATAAGCTCTCCCTAGGCCAGGTAAGGATTAAATGAGAGAATATATGTTGAAGCACCAACTATGATGCTGGGTTAGTTTTCAACAAATGGATGTTGTCTTAATAATATAAAGCAAATTAAAGATGAGATTCTTTCCCTCACCAAACAGAGCACCCAGATAGACCAGTGGCTCTTTTTTTTTTTTTCTTAGTTAAGTGCCTCTTTGAGAATCACATATGCAATTTGACATTGAGTTTCCAGGGAGTTCTTGAATCTTGTGATATCCATCCAAAGACTTCAGGCACAACCAGGGACTCGGGATCTGGATAGCAGAAAACATTCATACAAAATGTGGGCCATGTTTTTCAGTGTGAATAAAGAAGGAGCAGAGTCCTGTATAATGCCGAAGAGACACTCAGAGAGGACTAGAAGAGTCAGGTAGATCTAATCCTTCATAGGTATTCATAAATTCCCCCAGGAACTTGGCATTTACTTTCACTGTACTTTGAGTGGTTTACCAGTATTAAGATTTCTCTTTCATTCACTGCCCTTTGAAAGCATTTATCCTCTTGGTAGCTATACAATGTAAATACCAGTGTTTGTCCAGTAGCTTGGTTGATTCATTTGCCAGTACAACCTTTATGCGTCCTTCCTCATGTTGTATTCTGTAGATAGCCTGTCAGTTGCTGAGTATGTCTCTCAGGCCCCCACAGACACAACTCTTTCAATGAGATTTTGAGTGAAAAATCACTGTCACAACTGTTTTAAACTTTCAACTATAACCACTGCCCCATAAGATGGAGTCAGTTCTTGACTGGCTTTAAGTCACTCCATATTCGTCTCTACGGATGCTTGCCATGGCATAGACAAACATTACTTTGCATTTCAAGGGGAATTTTTTTCCCAAGGGCTCAGATAGCTTAGTCCTAAAATCTAGCTACCACCTTTGCCCTCATAGAGCTATCTATCTGAAATTGGGGACCAGGGGAAACACTGCAGGTAGCCATCCTGGTCCCCGGCCTGCCTGCCACCCTGGACCATTCTCCAGCCAATCCAGCTCATGGCATCTCGTCAGCAGTTATACAAGTGTTAGCTGTCATTTCAAGTCCACTTCCATTCGCACCACTTCTACTGCTGTTACAGGTGCCATTTCTGCACCCTCCCCTCTGTGGCCTGGTGTGAGCATTTCACTAAATCTCAGTATCCTTGTAATGGCTGTTTCAAGTGTGGCATTAAAGATTTGTATGCTAACAAAAAGCCTCTTGTCTAAGCAGGTAGGGGGAAACACATAGGGAGTCTAATCTTCTAATTACCTAGGAACTGGCAAGTTACCTACCTTTCCAATTAGAGAGTCTTTGATTTAAGTCAAATAGCAAATCTATTAAATCTGATACCTCAGAATGGTCTGAGTAGCCATGCCGTTATAAACTTATTTAAAATGGCAGTAATCTGAAGAATCCAGGGTAAGATAAGAAACAAGTCTACTCACACGGCCAGAACAAGCAACATGTTAAGCTTTCCAAACCCAGAACCATGGAAAAGACAGCATCCATCAAAAGGATTTCTACTCTCTGTCCTGCAATAATCTCAATTCCAGCAATTCTTCTCCTTGGCGAGAAAAACAAGTCAGCCTATATGTTTTATTTGATTTTTGTTTTTTAAAATCTGCCTAGTTATAAAATGTATTCATACTTCATGGAGAAAGCTTGGAAAACAACACAGCAAAGTAAAGGTTACTTAAGATCTCACTTAACAGCAATGACCACTTCAAGCATTTTAATATGTCTTTCTTTTATATTTACATAAATAGATAATATTTTTACAAAGATTACATGCTTATACATAGGACTTTTAGTCTACCAATCCATTTATTTCACTTAGCAACATATTAGAAATATATTTCCATACCAAAAGGTATTCTTCTTAATATGTTGCCTAATGGTACACACAGTTCCATCATTTGAATGCACTATAATCCCCTCTATTTAGACATTAAGGGTATTACAGTGTTTTCTGTCATAATGAGGCTTTGATGAACATCTCTATATGAAAATCTTGAACTTCACCTCTGATTGTTTTGAGGACAATTTTGTGAAAGCTTACTCTGTCATTAATGTATATATATACTTTTAATCTTAAGTAGTCTTCAAGTTCTTCCTTTAATTCTATTTTTTTAGGAGTAATTTCTACCAGACATTACCACAAGTATAGACGCAAAACACAAGGAGTGAATATGTCTCCTGTAGACCCAGAAATATATCAATAATTGAAGTCCTTTTTTTTGTTCATTAAGGAAAGCTTCACAGCCAAACCAGAGATGAGCTATTTCCTGAAAAGCCAAATAGAGAGAATGAGCAATCTTTTGATATTAATGGGAAGATTCAAGAGAAGTTAATAAAACCAAGTTTCCAACACATCCAAAAGCAAATGTCATTGAGGAAGTCATGGCAGTTAGAAAAGACTCATCGTTGGTGATGAGAGTTACGTCTGTTTGGGGGTTTTTTTGTTTGTTTTTATCCAAGTCATGTGTGCACACATTTGAAGAGTGAAATCATTTTTGCAAGGTTTATTATGAAAAACAGCAGTGGTTGTACCCATCCTCTCTCATTTTCTTCTTGCAAGAGGCAACCACTTTCTTATCTTTATCTCTTTAGCAGATTCTCTTACCATTTATCTCCACATTTCTAATAGCTTATTTATATACTTTCATACCTAGTATTTTTCTGGCTTTTTATTAAATCAGATTATGAGATCCTCATTTTTTAAAATAAAATTCTTACACTCTGACCTCCCCCTACGGAAGATGAGGAGTTCTCTCTCTCACTACCGCCGGCACACTCATGCGTCTTGTCAATACCATGTCATCTGTCAAGCTATCTGTGCGCGTGATTTTGGTTAGATCAATAATACATTACTTTTCTACACAATTTTGTTTTCCCTGGAGTTAATCATTATTTTCTTTGTTTGCTCAGTTTGCATGCACTTACTATTGAGTCAACTTCAACCTCTCCACCAATGTAGTTGAGAATTGTCTAAAGACATTTAGTTATTTGAATCAAGACATTCATATGCATCAACTCTTCTTTCACATTCATCTTGAAATTATCTCTCCAGGAAATCCCGACTGCCCCAACCTGACTCCACCCTCCTTATGCTTCACACTGGTGTCCCTCAAGGTAGATCTCCTATTCCCTAAAACTCATGTCTTCCTTTTTCTTAATTAATTCTCCCCGGAGATTTTCAACAAAGATTGCTAAGGAAGTAAATTTTCCTAAGCCCGAAAATGTTTCTTTTGCTACCCTCTCATTTGATTGATATTTGACTAAAGGGAGTTCTCATCTAGAAACAACATTCCCTCAAATTTGATGCCAATGATCGATCCATTACTGTCTAGGTTTCAGAGTTGTGGAAAAAACCAAAGCCATTCGCATTTCCAACCCTTGGCATGTTGCTAGGCTTTCCTCTCTGGAAGCCTCTTGGGGTCTTCCCTTGGTGTTAAGTGGTCTGAAAGCTCATGATAATGAAATGTAATGTGGAATTATTTTCACCCATTTTTCTGAGCACTTCATTCTGTGAAATTTTCTTGAATTAGTGATGATTTTATCCCCTCTATTTTTCTACAATAGAATTACCTTTTCTTACTGTTTTCCCTCACTTCTACCTTTTAGTTCTACTTTCTGAGATATTTCCACAACTTTATCTTTCAACTAACTCCTTTTGGGAATTTTCCATTTCGGCTCTAGTGTTTTTAATTTCCAAAATCTCTCTTTTATTTCCTTGATTCTTTTTATCACATTTATTGCTTTGTGGATGCTTTCTCTGACAATATTAATTATATTTTAACTGTTTTCCATATGGTCTCTTTCTCTGAGTCCTTTTGAGTATTGTTTTTGTTTTTGTTTTGTTTTTATTTACTGTTTGTTTTGGTCTCCATCTTATTTTCAAAGGTGTACCTCAGTTGTCCAGTGATCTTTGGTTGTCTGTTCATATTGGAAAGCAGAGCATTAAAGCTCTGCATGGAAGCTCAAGCACATAGATGGGGCTTACAGGGTGTGGGCTTCAGTGTAAGGCTGGGCCATTCCCTTAGGAAAACCCTAATTTTAGTATCTTTAGATCTTTCCTCCTGAGCTGGTCAAATTGCCCAAAAAGGGTCATCTGCTCTCCTGCCTGGAAATTACAACCCTGGCTGTCCATACCCCAGAAGCTTAGTCCCCTTTTTCTTTAGCACCCCCACTGCCAGCTGTGCTTGATATTCCCTAGGCCAGACATGCCCTCTTCTAGCCCCTCTAGCAAATAATACTCATTTTCTGCTGGAATAGGTGACGATCAGTCCCTGGGCTATGTAGGGGTGGAGATATCTGTTACAGAAATTGAACTACCTCTTAAATGGAATTTTTATCAATATTCATGTTTCTAGCCTCACTTTCAAACCCGGTTTTATAGATACCCATATCTATAAAGGCTCATGGATTCCTGAGTCTTTGGGTGTCCTCTGTAAAGAGAAAAAAAAAATGCTGCTTTTTTGCTTTTCCCGCTATTGGCCTAGGATTTTGCCCCCTTGGGTCAGCCACATTGGACAATATTTATCCATCTTCATAACAGCTTACAAAATTTGTTGCTGTTATATTTTCATTCCTATTTGGGTTATGTCATGTAAAAAATACTGTCCTTTTATTATGCTTTCAAAGGGAGAAACATAGGTGCATATACTGCTACAAGCAGGGAATACCTTTAAGGAAAAGAAACCACAATAGAGACAAATACTACCACAAAAATTCCAAGGACAAACACACTGAGGGAAGGATAAGGGTACAAGGGAAGATGACACCTCAAGCTTAGAGCTCCTTCTCCTAAAGAATGAAGTAGAATGCAATGGAACGGTGCAGGAAGAGGAATGGCCCACAACAGGAAACCAGATTTGGAACAAACTTTATGCTGTTGGGTGATTTTTATCTGCCCCAACCAATGAAAACAGACACGAATTTCAGATTGCTTCAGTTTAGGTATGGTATTGATAATTCACCTATATTAACTCATTTGATCTCATGATGCTATCATCCTCATTTTTCAAATGAGGAAATGAAGGCAAATTAGCATATTTAGGATTATACTGATAATAAGTGATAGAGTGAAGATTTGAGATCCAGTCACTCTGACACTATAGCTATGTCCTTGGGCCATATTCATAATGTGATATTCATAGGCTATATTTCTAATATTATAGTTAAAATTGATTAGCTATCCATATTTTTCCCACAGTACCCGCCCCCCTCCACCTGAGCCCACCTCATTCCCACTAACACTTACGGTCATGTGTTTTGTATTTCTTACTTTCCTTGTAGGACTACTTGAGTTATTTTCTGTGTTGGCGCTGGCTTGTTTCTTTTAACTTATTGTTCTCCAGTTAGCCAAGAGCCATATCACTGACAGGATGTGGTTCTTGCTGATACCTGTGAATAATGTAAAAAGTCTATCCAAGTAATAATTTTATGGTTTACTCTAAAAATTTAGATTAAAAGGAAAGAAGTTCGGCTTTACCTCTGCAAAGTATAATGGATTAATAACTAAGGACAAGAAATAATTTCCGTTGTGCCTTTTTTATAACATAGAAAATGAGTCTTTGTCTCTGAGCTTCTGATTCATGCTGAGGTGAACCAGAAATTAAGTTCCTTAACACTCTGGGTTTATACTTTTTCTTCAGTTCTTCCTTGGTTTTGCATTTTGCTACTCAGGTCTTCTTGTTATGATAACACTTCTTCCTAGAATTGACACTTTAACCTGCAGTGAGTGTGGTCTAGCCTAAGATCAATGGACCCATGCTGCCCCCCTCCTCCAATTCAGAATGTCATCAGTTAACCTTAGCAATGTCTTTAGGTATTTTTGGGCACCATGCAAGACCTAGGGTGACAAAAGATAAAGAGAGATAAAAGAAAGGAGGGTAAGAAGAAATGGGGGAAGGGAAAGAAACTGTCAGTGAAAGAATGTCCAAACTTGTTGAAAATTGTTATCAGTTTATTTTAGAGTTTATTTGAGCCAAAGGATATGTTAGGGTGGCTTTTGATGAGGACTGGGAAAGAATTTGCAAAGAGAAGAAAATGCAGAGAGCAGAGTTTTGTTCACTTTCCAAGGGAGGAAAGGGGCTAGGTGTAGAGAAATACATCAGCATCAGAAGGTTGGGACTGTGAGGTTTTACTGAATCATAAAGGGTAGGGGTGTTGCTGTTGTGTGGTCACTAGGTTGTTAGGGCATTGCAATGCAGGAGGTTTCAGCTGGTTTTGCATAAGCCGAAGTTTTCTCCAACGCTATCTTTTGCTGCTGTAGAGAGTGGTTAGTCAAGCTCTGTACTTGCTTTTCCAGTAAATTTTCAGTCCTAGGGATATAAACTCAGAAGAGTGAAATGACAGTTATGTTTAACAAGGTCATAAGCCTGCTCCACAAATGGCACCAAAACAGCAAATGTCGGTGGCTTTGTTCTTTCATTCCCCTCTCTGGTTTTAAAATTATTTTATTCTTAATGATCGAACCCAATCCTTGGGAGTATGGGTGAAAGTCTTGTCTTCTTATGGCTGCTTCCTGCTTGTTAGGGAAGTAGAGTTGTCCCTCCATGAGGGTCCAGGTATGGGTCAGCAAGGGGAAGAGGCTGGAATCAGACAGCCTGAAAAGCATGAGCTGTGGTCAGAGGCCATTTGTGGAGGGAATCTCCCAGAGCCTGGATAATCCATTGAATGAAGGATATGAGATATTTAAGGAGACATGGCCCAAAAGCAAGAATAAAGAAAAAGGCTGCTACAGGTACCAGGAAGGCAGTTAGCCAGGAAAACCAGGACCAGATATTGACCTTAAAATCCCACAAGTCAAATCCTCCCAAGGCCCCCTTTTTACAGAACTTGCTGGCTTTGTCAATGATATTTTTTTAATTGTTTTTTATTTTTCCAGATTGGTTAATGAAAAAACCACAATCCTAGCTTAGTCATTAAATCTCTTCCAAAGAGAAGGATGGACAATTAGCAATTACTAAGAATGAGTGAGCAAAGACCTGATATCAGACCACAGAAGAGGCTGGGGGTTGGTAGAGCGGTTGAGGTCTTCCCTTGACCCAAAAACTCCCTCTCCTATGGTGGAGGTAGGAGAGGGAGACAAAGGGCCTAAAAACTCAGGAAGAGCAGAGTAAGTGGCTCCAGTATCAATTAAGAAATCGATTAGCTTACCTGCAGTGGAGAGAGTTACCCAAGTCTCGGTCAATTCGATAGTGCAAAGTTGGGGTGGGGGCCTAGTCCAAGGCCGGGGCCCATCAGTCCAATGTCTGGAAGAGGACGAGGAGTCCTGTGGGTATGGAGGGAGCCCTTCTAGGACTACCTGCCAGTTCCAGAATGGGAGTTCAATCTCCTCCCTTGAGCAGAGAGTACTCCCTCTTCCAGTGTCCCCACTTTTTTGCAACATGGTTATAGTCCTGGCAGCTACTGCTTTTTCTTCAGGCCCTCTTTCCCCCATTGACCCTTTTGTCTGCAGTTAAAGCATATTTGGGGGCCCAGTGCCACTGATGGTTGCCCTTGCTGATGCGTCAGAGGCCTCAGGTAAGTCCTTCCCTGAAGAACCCCCCTCAATTGCTAAGGCTACCATTTGGGAAACGTCTTTTTGTTCCCAGAATTATTGTTGGTCCTTCTCCCCTTTCTCTTCTCATCTATCCTCATCATGATTGTTAAGGACTTTGAAAGCCAGATCAACTAACTGATTGTGGGGTCCCTTGTCTAGCTTTTGGAGTTTGCGCCAAATGTCAGGGGCTCACTGGGAGATGAAGCGCATCACTAGGATAGACTGACCCTCCCTAGAATCAGGGTCTAGGTTAGCGTAGAGGAGAAAAGCATCTGAGAGCCTAGAGAGGAAAAGAGCAGAATTCTCATCTGGGCCCTTGAGTGATTTCCTTAACCTTGTCACAGTCTACAGGCTTAGTAGTGGCCCACTGCATTCTCTCTACAAGGCAGGAGAGCATGTGATCCCATTTATGGCAGTCAGGGGAATTAGTTTGGTAGTCCCAGCTGGGGTCCTGGTCAGGGACAACTGTGGCGCCAGGGGCATAAGTATTAGACTGCCACCAACTAATGTCATCCCCATACTCCCATACCTTGCCCAAATATGGCCTCTCTCTCCTTAATTGGTACATGCAGAAAAGATAATGTGAATATCCCTCCAGGAGAGGTCATATGAGAGGGTGAGATATTCAAACTCCTTTGCAAATTTAGCCAGATTTGCAAAAAAACTGCTGAGTCTGACCTCAGTTTGGGAGAGGTCTACATTGAAAAGGGATTCCAGATCTGAATAACGTCCTCCAATCCAGCAACCTCACAGAGAGGGAGCTGGTTTTCAGGCGTAGGGGTTCCCGAAAGGGATGGCTGGAAGAGATAGGAGAAACCCAATCTGAAGGGGGTTGGAGGAGAGGTCTGAGGAGAAGAAGTGGGGAGAAGAGCTCGAGGGGGTGTTAAAGAGTCAGATGAAGGGGCAGAAGGAGGATATGAAGGAGGAGGAGGAGGTGCAGAGAGAGGGAGATCGTCTGAATCTTGGGAAGATGGAAGAGGAAGGGAAGTAGCTGCAAGTAAGAGTGTGCAATGGAAGGTACAGAGATCAGGATGATGACAGTTCAAAAAGGGCCTGAACGTAAGGAACCCCAGACCATTTCTCAAGACAGCAACAGCACAAGTCAAGTTGGAGGATAGCATTACAGTTAAGAGATCTGTTCATGGACAAGACCTCCTGATCACCTAGTTTGTATTGGGGCCACCCCGTATTGCAATAGAAAATCAAGCACTTGGGCTTGAAGTCAGTAAGTCCCAGAGGCTTCAGATTAAAAGGGAAGGACATTTCAGGGACAAGAACATGCTGAGGAAGGGGGATGTTTGAGAAGGGCATCCCCTACTCAAATGACCTAGAGATCTGCCACCAAAGTCAAGAGACCCTAAGTCCAAGGACAGGAAAAGACCACAAACATCTGTCCCAGACTCAGGCACCCCTGAGTCCAAAAGCAGACCAAACCATGAAGACCTGTTCCGGAGTCAGGTGTCCAAGTCTGAGAGCAGATCGAACCCAGCAGGGAGACAGTTGGGAGGCATTTCTCATGGCCAAAACCCTGGGAAAGTGATAGACCCAACATGCAGTTTACAGCAACAAGGCAGGACACTAATCTATCACTTTCAACAGAGTGAATATTTTCATCCTGAAATTCAGACACTGGCTGTGTAGGGTGTGAGGAGGAGGCTGTCTGCAGAATCCAGAAAGACAGAAAAAGGATTAGAATCCTCTCTCCAAACCTCACAGAGACAGGGTTAGGGCAGCTTCTGCTGCCCACTGCTACCCTAGTCTCAAGTCTCAGGAGGCAGAGGAGAGGAAGGAATAGAGAATGCCCCATACAGATCACCAGTATGTTAGGGTGGCCATTGACGTGGGCTGCGAAAGAATTCACAAAGGGAGGAAAATGCAGAGAGCAAAGTTTTATTCACTTTCCAAGGGAGGGAAGGGGCCAAGCACAGAGAAATCCACTGGCACCCAAAAGTTTAGGACTGTGAGCTTTTATCAGATTATAAAGGGTGGAGATTGCTGTTATGTGGCCACTGGGCTGTTAGGGATGTTGCAACACAGGGGGTTTCACTGGTTTTGCATAACCTGCAGTTTTCTCCACTGCTCTTTGCCTGTGGCTGTGGGAAGCTATTAGTCATGTTCTGTTCTTGCTTTTCCAGTAATTTTTCAGTCCTGGGGACATAAACTCAGAAGAGTAAAATGGCAGTCATGTTTAACCAGGTCATAAGCCTGCTCAGCAAATGGCACCACGATAGCAAATGTTGCCAGCTTTGTCCTTTCAGGATATGCATGAAAGGAAGATCTCGACAGACTGGGAGAAATGCTCCCCAGAATGACAGTTTGCAGTTTTTTGTGCATTTGGAATTAAGGAGGGAAGGGAAGGAAGATTACATGAAGGTGGAAGAAAACAAGACAGGGATTGAATTACAGGCTAGTTAACAAGATTATGTTCTCTCTTGAGGGTTGGTTCTAGGGGCCTGAAAAAGGGATAATTAAAAGGTGTCTTAACTTAAATGCCCCCAAACAATGGACAGGGCTTGTTTAAGGCAAAGATAACCTTTTACTAGGGAAGGTGTAGACCTGAGGTGAGACTACCCACCATGACCTGCCCATTTAGGGATTTATGATCACATCACCCACCCTGTGGTACCCCTGGGTAAGAGTGGCTAATCTGGTGATGGGGAGAGGTTCCCAGTGCCATCTCTGGCTCCATATCTGTGTTTTCCACTGGATACTGGGCAGGCCACCCCAAGTCCAAAAGCCAGGGGTCTTCACCTTTTATTTTGTCCATAATATGATTTCCTAGTTCTCCTCTCATTGATTTTAATACATCTTATTTGCCTTTTTACTTCATAACTCAGTAATTACCTCAGGTTTGGGGGCATAATATAGCCCTTAAATGTGATTGGTACAGCCCGTACAGTGTTGTTAAAATTGAATTTAAGTTTCTTTAGACAGATCTCACTTCTCAGCACCTCAGGCTCCCTCAGCATTCTCCACTTCTCTTGCTTAAGTCACTCACTTGGCTTTTGAATATATTTGAGTATGTGAGACCTGGATTATGCCCTGTACTACCTGATCTTCATGTGTCTTCCTAAGTGTTGTTTTATGGGTTCATGTTCTTCCTCCACCATCACAGAGTGAAGTTGTTGAAGGCAGGGGCTCTCTGCAAATGTGATCCCTGCAGCTCTGCTTCTCTGTACCCGTACCAGGAACCACATGGGTTATATTAGTTGCCCTTCACTGAGTTCCTAATATATGCCAGGCCCATCCTAAACACTTGACATGTGATAACTTATTTAAACTTAAAACAGTGAGGTAGAGATAGATGAGGAAACTGAGGCACAGAGTAGTCAGCATGACCAAATCCATCGTGTGGAAAACCTAGGACTCCAACCCCTTTTGACTTTACAGTCCGTGTATGCAATCATCATGCCCAAAGTCAGTCATTGCCATGGGCCATGGGCATCTACAGAATTAATTAAACTGGAAAAGTCATGAATCAACTGAGATTCATGGCCTCTGCATTCCAGCCCCTACTCACTCAGTTCCCTAACTTATTTTTCTCTGTATGAGGGGGCAAACAAAAAATTTATGGTGTTCTGTCTCTAAAATAAGGAGAACAGACCACCATATCCATCTGTCACCACAGGAGACTCCTGTTTATTATGCATTTCTTCCCCAAGAACCAGTCAGGTTGCAACTCTTCTAAAGACAGATTAGGAAAAACTACTAAGTAAAATTGAAAGCAAAGCAATAGCTTACTTTGTAGAGACTGGGATATGTTCCTAGTTTTCCAACGATGCCTTTGAGGATTGCAGGAATGCAACACACCAAGTTTGCAATACAAAAGCATTTGGAATTGCTTTGAATGCCAGATATTTAAAGTCCTCAATGTAATGACTTATTAATAAAGTTCTCTACTGTTCATAAGTAAATGTTATTAACAAATCCTATTTAATCGATCAATATAATCTGATTAACTGGAGTAAAAGAGGCATCTCTATATCCTCAGCAACTCACCAAACTTGCTCTACACCAAGGGATGTCTGTGCTAAAAACCAAAGTAAATGCTTTTTCTGAATTTGTGTGTGAGCCTGGCCCATGCCCAGCACCTTTTCCCCGGGGGCTGATCACTCCTGGCTTCAGCCACACTCAGCAGCAGCCTCGCCAGGGACCCTGTCTGATCTAGCCAGCACCTGAAGCAGGACAGCTCCCACTCCGGGTACTTCTGAAGTCACAAAACTACGACGGGAGGATATCATAGAAGTCAGGATTGGAGGGAGAGGGTGCTGGAGCTAAAAGCATCCTCTGTTTGAGCCACAGGGACAGAGAAGTAGAGACAGCCACCCGAGGTCACCCTGTGGGATCTACCACCTGGGACCACCACCTAGAGCCGTCACCTGAGGCCACAGCCCAGGGCCACCCCCCTGGGGCCTTCCCGCAGCCAGAGTAAGTCAGATACCTGTTCCTGTCTCCAGAGCTTGGCATCTGCTGGTCATCACCTCTCATTCCGCCTTAATCATCTCCTGAGGTATTCGAGCAGACAACTACTTCACTCTACTAAACCTCAAATCCGGGCAATCACTGGAGTGCAAATGGAAAGACTCAAAACATCCCTTAGCATCACTTAAAAAATCCCCAAATTCAAGACCCTGGCCTACTTTTCCAGTTGTATTTACCATAGTCCCTTTTTTTTCCTTCCACATTGCTACCAGCCCTGAATACATACATTCTTTCACATTTCCATCATGCACCTTTGCCTGTGCTTCTCCTCAGACCCAAAATGCCCCCTTCCCCAAGCTCAGGGTTGGATGGGAGCTTCCCAAGCTCAAGTGGGAAGGGGGCTGTCTGTATCGTTCTTCCCTGTACCCCTTCTTCTTTGATTTTTCTTCAAAGTTCAGGCCAAATCTCGCTTCTGGTACTCATTCTTTGACAAGTTGACCTATAGTAATTTTTGTTCCTCAAACTGATAATATTTGAGTCAACAAGTCATTTATTTGACATGCAATGAGCCCAGATTGTTTACACTTCATCCTCAGAGCTGAGGAAATGGGTAAAGAAGACATGGCTCCAGCCCTTGTGGGGCTTCCCATCTGGTGGGAAACCTGCTGATTCAGACCTGACTATATTACACACAAAGTCCCTAAACTTGTTGTATGAACAAAATTGTGGAAATGCTTCCCAGTGGTGGGAGATGGTCAGAATTCAGCATGAAATACATCAGTACAGGTGAAATGGGTTCCCATGCATATAACTTCAGGGTGGATTCAGCCATGTTCCATTTTTACATAACTACACTTCAGCATACAATTCACAATATTTTTACCTGGATTAAAAAAAAATATTGTAATAAATGACCCTTACTTTCTTCCTCTTGTGTCTGGTTTAGAAGCTCTTGGTTCTACACATATCTCCTGTCAGTTGTGTACCTCACTTGGGTTCCAACTTAGGACCTAAACAGCCACCTGGACATAACAGTAACATTCCTAAATATTGCCATCTTGTGGCCACATGAGGATATAACAGGAAATGGCCACACCGCCACCATGTAAAGGGGGAAGCCAAGCATGTTTGCAATCACTCAACCATCCTCCTTCCCACTCCACATTCCACCCCCCAAATGACTATTTGCCACCGTAAAGATGAATTCCTGACTTAGAAAAGTTGCTCCTCAAGAGCAGGTGCAAACAAGAGAGTTAGGAGGAAGACCTACCTAGAAATTCAAAAGCTGTGTCTTGGGGTGTGATGTTTCTCTGGAGGGTAGGTTTGGGTGAGCTACACACCAGTCACCGTTTCAGAAAGCCCTGGTCTTGACGCAGGTTGTAAGGAGATGTAAGAGGCTTTTCCAGGATGGAGATTCTGCCTTTTGTTTGAATAGGACTGCTTGGAACAACACCACAGATTTTCAAGTGTCTCCATGAAGCCCCTTCCACCTGGTAGCCCTGAGGACAGAGCTGACCATACCTTCAGGAATTGTGAACACTGGCCAGTGGTGCTAGCAAGGGAGGGAGGGGGATAAACTTGAGCAGAGTTTTTGATGAATGCAGTTAGTCATCGCTGAGGGCACCTGGAATTGTGCCCATGCAGCCAAGCATGAAGAGAAGAATGGACTCCAAGTTTTGTCAGGATGCTTGACCTGCTCATGGACACTTGATAGGTAAGGATACCCACCTGAGTCATTATGTTCCTGTCGACACTGCCCTGGTTTAGGTAGCCTGGTCAATCCAGGCTGTCTTACGTCTGTGACAGGCTCAGATTTCTTCACCCAAAGAGTCATTTCCCCCACTCACAGAAATGGAAAAAACTGATCAGACATCTGCCTGTTTGGTCATCTCTGAGCTCATTGCACAAGGTGATGGGCACAGGGCTTTTGGGCTGCAAATTGATTGGATTAACTGTTAATGGACAAGGGAAAATAGCCTATGTCAACCTCTTCTCTTGTGATGATGACAGAGATAGCTTAAATTTTCGTAGTGCTTTTATTAAATTCTTCCTATTGGTCTACCAGCATAGTGCTCCTGAGATAAAGATTTTTTTGATTGAGAAATTGAGACTCAGATCATTTATGTTAACTAGAGCGAGGGAATGGAGAGAAGTTTTGTCATTTTAAAACATAAGATTTCTTTTTCTAGCCTTGGGTAAAAATTGCTAGTAAGAGTAAAATGAAAATTGATCACCTCTTATCTGAGAATAGGAATAAGAGTCATGCCATGATTAGAATTCCAACATCCACTTAATTAAATAACACATTTGATGGGTACCTGTAGAGTACACTGTACACTCTAAAATTCTGGGGGTTTATGACCTAACAGGTATCTTCAAAGCGAGGCAGTTGTGTGACCAAGAGTTGCGTTGCAGCAGTTCATTGCTGCAGCACTACAGCAGGAAAAGAAAAATGATTTCTGGTGTGCTCATGGAGGGCAAGTGGGGAGAGGGAGATTTTGAAATGATTCTCAAAGCACCCAAAATATTTTAATGAGAAAAGCCAAGAATGGGGAAGGAGCATTCCATACAGAAGTAATAGATTGAATATACACTTTCCGAAGCAGGAAAGCATATTTGAAGAAAAACATGTGGTTTGGTTTTAATAAAGGAATTTGAGAGGTTAAGTTGGACGAATAGTTTGGGGCAATATAAAAACCTCTGAAAACCAGCATATCTGTCACAGTTCAGCCAGGACCTATTGCACTATTCTGTAGACCAATAGAAAGAATTCAATAAAAGGAATTACTAATGAAGGTGCAGGGAGATAGTAAGCAGTTATAAAGGTAGAGGATAGTGAAGCCATCTTGGAATTAGCACGAGCAGGAAGTTCCTACCACACATGGGACTGGAGCCTAATAGCCAGGGGCTGCCCTCCGGGGTGCCTGATCCCCAAGGGAGGCTGTGCAGTAAGAGCTTAGTGCATGGAGGGAGGGTCTGTCTGGTGGGAGCCAGAACCACAGGGAGAGAACAGTCACTAGAGACGCTGCCTGAGCTGGGGTGGATGATGTACCCTGCCTGCTTCCTCCTGCCCGCTGGTCTCTGATGGTGCATTGACCAAACCCAGCCAGGAGCCAGCTGACAAAGGAGAGGAGCCTTGGAAACCCCATTTGCAGGGAAAGGGCAGGAACAGGGGGCAATCAAGCAAGCAAGTAATGACATAGCTAGGTCATTGGATTGGGTTGTATTCAATAAGCAACGAGGGGCCACAGCTGGTGTTTTTAAAAGGGAATATAACAATTGTAGCATTGGAGGATGACAGTAAGACCTCTTAATTGGCTATTCCAGTTATATCAAGTATGGCAGCCTCGATATAAGGCTGGATGGTCCCTGAAACATAAGTAAGCCCTGACCCTCGGAGCCTGAGAATGTTACATTATGTGGCCAAAGGAGTTTGCATACGTTGAGATGGGGAGCTTCTCCAGGTGCACCCAGTAGAATCACAGGGTCCTGATAAGGGGGGCCAAGGAGTGATCAGAGCCAGAAGGAAGGCAATGTGATAACAGGTCAGAGGTTGGAGTGATGCATTTTGCGGGTGGAGGAGACGGCCACAAGCCAAGGAAGACAGGCAGCCTCCAGAAGCTGGAAACGGCAAGGAAACAGACTCGTGTTTATGGCTTCCAGTGGGGACCAGTCTTGCCAGTAACTTGACTTTGGCTCACTGGGACTGACTAAAGGTTTCTGGCCTCAAGGCACTAAGTTTGTGGTGCTTTGTCACAGCAGCTGTAGGAAACTAATGCAGTGCCTTTGAGATAAAATGGGCCAGATGAATAGCTTATAGAGACTCCATATCCCTAGGTATAGTTTGCAGGCCCTACAAACCAGAAAAACTCTTTTTTACCAATATAAATTCTCTTAGAATGGCTACCCGACCAGCTCCCAGATATCCAGTGATGCAAGCCCCTGCAGGCAAGAAGTGTCTGTTTCACTGGAATCCACTTACAGGATCTGCACAGTGTATGTCACTAATGTAGCACTTGTGGTAAGCTCCTCCTAGATGGCTCCTGGCAGTCGTGTCAGCTGGACCTGGTGACCGACTTCTAATGGGCAGAATATGGCAAAGCGATGGGATGGCCCTTTTGAGATTAGGTTGTAATAGACTGTAACTTCCCTCTTGCTTACATGTTCTCCTTCCCCTCTACCTCTTTCTCTCTCCCTCTCTCTCTGTCTTCCTTCTTCCCTCCCCCACCTCTCTCTCAGGAGCCAGCTACCAGATGCATCCAGGAGACCTCCCTGTCTGTGAGGACTCATTCTTCTCCTGAAGCGGCATGCGGTGAATATTAGCCCAAGAAGGGTCAGCACTTATTTGTCTTGGGCCACTTTGTTTGTGCGGGCTGTTTCCTGATGGGACCCAAAGTGTCTCTTCAGGAGCACAGTGGGGAAGGTGGGGTGGAGGCAGGCTCTGCGGCCTCCTTGCCTGAGCTCTGGCTCTGTGGGAATGCTTTCATTTGTGTGAAGTCCTCCACGGGCCCAGCCAGGGATTGTTTATTTACATTCAAGAAACAAATACTGAAAGATGAAAACCAAAACCAGCAGGAATTTAGACAGCAAAGTTCTGGGTGGCTGGGAAGATTCTGTGATGATTTCACAAGTAGGAGTTCAGAGAGGATTCCATCCTAATGCTAAGTACTTCAAGGATGAAACACCCGCTTTCTCTGGTGGCTTTCCCCTGTGCACTGGATTCTGCGCCCCGTTCCTTCCTGCCGCTGATCCGCTTCCAGTCACCGGGTGCTCTCGGAGTGCTATGCTTTGCACCCAACACTTGACATGCCCCCCTCACTAAACCGTCACAGTCCCAGGAGGCTATACCTAGTTAACAAAGGAGGAAGCAGATACACAGAGCGGTCCAGGCATCTGCTCAAGGTCACAGAGCGAGGAATAGCAGACCCTGGAGTCCAGTTCACACCCATTTGACTTTATAGCCATGCCATTAACCACTGCTCTTCACTGCCTCCCCAGGTGATGACTGCTTCCTAGTTTCTGCCTTTTTAAAGAACTGCTTTTTAACTTCTAAATTTATTTCATTTGTATAAACCAATACCCTCCAACTTTTAAAGAGATCGCTGTAGTTTTCAGGGTTTCTCAGTCTCGGCACTACTGACATTTGGGGCTGGATAACCCTTTGTGGTGGGGCTGTCTGGTATATTGCAGGGTGCTTAGCAGCATCCCTGGCCTCCAACTACTACATGCCTCTCCCCAAGTTGTGACAATCAAAAATGTCTCCCGATATTGCCACATGTCCTAGTGGGGTGGGGAGTTGCTAAATCACTGCCACTTGAGAACCATTGGGCTAGTGTTATACATGATATAACTATTTCAAAAGGGGCAGCGTAGTTCAACTGCTGCTTTCTCACAGTTCCCATGAGCACATTCCAGAAATTCTCAACCATCCCTGATGTTATCCTGACGGTAAGGTCATTTTCAACCAACCCTCAAGAAAGGAGACCAAAGATGATTTGAGGAGAAAAAAGTCGATAATTATAGTAGACAGGACAGCAGGGAAATAGGTCCATGACCAGCGCCAGGAAGGCCAACAGAGTAGCCCCCAGACGGCTCAACAGTGGGGAGCAGGGGCTGCCAGCCATCCTCTCTCTCTCTTTGGCATCAACACCCACCAGACCCCTTAAAACCAACCTCATATCGTCACTATTTGATTGCTTGGGAGCCTCTAGATTATGGACTCTAAATCACATCTTGTTTGTGCCTGTTTCTCTCACGAGTCCCAGGACTCTTAGAATCATGGAAATTTGTGAAATGACTGAAGAGATATAAAGCTGCAAAAGTGCTCAGGCTAATGCTGCTACTACTCACCCTAACCTAGAGATTTGCCATTGCCTTAAATAATGGGATCGTGTACACCTCTTGGAGATTGTGTCAGCAATTTCATATCCTTGGGTAAACTTTTGGAAAATATCAGATAGAGGCTTTATCTACATTTGGGTTTCTTCAAAAAAAACAGACCCTGAGGAAGTATTTGGATGCTAGCAGACTGTTTGGGTAGTGATCCCAGTGGAGATAAGACAGGGAAGGGAAGAAATCCAATAAAGGGTGCTTTCATGAATGGGTACCTCTGTGGGCAACTGTGGTTATGTCCTTCCTCCTGGGTCCTCTGAGAAACACACCTTAGAATTGTGCCCCAAGGATTAGGAACCTGGAATTTCTATGTAGCGACTCCCATACCTTCTTGGTTGACATCTCCCGGGGCCATGAACCCCAGGCCACTGTGGGCTGCCACATACGTGGCCGAGCTCCTCTGAGCAACCATGACACAATGCCCTCAGCTAGAGAGAAGCAGGTGTGTGAGCTAAGCAGGCAGGTGAGCTGCATTAGTTATCTAAGGCTCCATAACAAATTTTCCCAAGGGTAGTAGCTTAAAATAATACACATTTGTTATACCCCAGTTCTGTGGGCTGGGGGGCCAGGTGCAGCTTAGCTGGGGAATGCTGCTCGGGGTCTCTCAAAGGTGATGTCGAGGTTTCAGCTGGGGGCTGCAGCACATCAAGGTCACCCTGGAGAGCATTGACCTCCAGGCTTGCTCAAGTGGTTGTTGGCAGGACTCAGTTCCTCACAGGCTAAAGGGCTGAGGGCCTTCGTTCCCTGCTGGCTGGCTGGCTGGCTGTCAAAGACCTCCCTCAGGTCCTTGCCACAGGGCCCTCCATAGGGCAGCTCACAACATGGCAGCAGTCCTTCCTCAAACAGAGCAAGACAGGGCAAGAATGACAACAGTCAGTCTTTGACCTAACCTCAGAAGTGACATCCCATCACTTTTGTTGTATTCTATGTATTTGAAACAGGTTGCTAAGTCCATCCCACACCTAAGGGGAGTGGGTAACACTGGGTGTGAATACATGGAGACCCCCAAGGAGCCATTTTATAGGGTGCCCATCTCAGGGGTATAAGAAAGTTGCCCACCAAACCTATAGTGACTTCTGGGCTGAAGATTAAAAGAAATGTATGAGGGTCCCGGAAATATAACTTCATGGTGTTACAGTAGTCCTGGTTAATGTGAAACATTCTGGTTGTCTTCATAATGAGAGGCCCAGGAACACAACATTTTTCAAAGGTCAGACATGTCATGGACCTGGTGTAGACTGAAAGAACCCTTTAGTCTCGAGACAAATCTGAAACTGGCTTGACCTGAGTGACAGGCACTGTGCTAAGTTGCAGAGACACAGAGTTAAATCCAGAGCAGTCCCTGCCCAGGCAGGGGTGTCAGCCAAGGACTGCCGAACAGGACACTGAGTACTGTGCAGTGCTAGGTGTAGAAACATCCATTCCAGCTGTGTGGGGGTATAACAGAGTGATCAGGCCAGGTCGCTGTGAGGAGGCAGGGGGTGGGGAGAAAACCCCAAGGCGGAATTAAAGACTAAATGCAGCTTGCCCTCCCTGCCGAGGGAGGAGGGAGATTGCCCGAGGCCGACAAGCAGCTGTGACTCAGCAGAAGGGAACTTGTACAGAGCATGCACGGTTCAAGACTTTGCCCCCTTGCTAAACATGGCGGCTGGAAGAGGGGCAAAGACAAACTGGCCGACACTGGCCCTCACTGATGGGAAAGTTGGACACTCGCTGGCTTCCAGAGCGCATGGGATTCTGGAAGAGGACTTTTAGACAGAAGGTGTGCAGAGCTCACTCGCTTGGCCTCTTGGCCCCTTGGCCTTTTGCTTCTTGGGCGCTCTCTTGCTTTTGCCCCACATGGACTGGAGCAGCAGATGCCAGGACCACTCAGGGCTTAGGCCTCACACAGTTGGAAGCCAGTTCCTGGAGGCAGGGCCCCATGCTAGGATGTGTCCCTCACTGGACACCAGCCCTTGGGACACTATGACCCACGCCACATGGCACCTGGGTCCTGGACAGCTTCCCTCCCTCACCCTGAAAGTCGTGCCCAGAGGCTGAGAGCAGCACACAGAGGCGTGAGCTGGGAAGTCCCCCGCACATGACCCTCCGGAGTGATCTGGTGGCCCAGGCAGGCCCTGAGGGAGAGAGCTGCTGCGAGGCGGCGGTGACTCTGGCTCCCGAGAGAGCCTCGAGCTGCAGAGACTGAGACCCACTCAAGTAACAACCTTGGGCTACAGATAACAACAATGGTGCATTTCAGGACATGGATTTGGACCTTAATTTTCCTGCAGGTGGCTGGTTTTCTTTGCTTTTCAGGAGAGGTTGGCTCAGTTAGTTGAGAGCAGGAATGCTCTCAGCCTCTTCAAATTGGGAACATTGTTTATAAAAGCCTATTCCCTTTCCCACAAATCTTTGGGTTATGCATCTACATGGTGACGAGTGGCCGGACCCCACACTGCCTGGTTACCGGAGGACGTGAGGGGGAAACTTGAGGAGTAGGTCGAGGAGAGGGAGACATGTGCAAACCTTCCTACTGTTCACAACACTACTGCCTCTCTTCCCCTGTAGGGTCACCAGCATTCCTACCATATGCTATCGTAGGCTTAATCTGGCATGAAGATTTATACTCTGGCACTTTCCAGGAGGGTCACTCTGCCCAGGCCCTAAGGACTATAAAGGGGGAAGAGATAAGAAGGAACAGAATGGCAGGACCAATCTAACACCCCCAAATACAGCAGATAGCAAGCAATTAGTGCCCCATAACTGCCCCCCAGCCCAGCCCTCTGCACCCCCTGACCAGGCCATCTACACCTCTCCACTACGGACTGGAAGCTCCCCGGTTAAACTCTAATCCACACCTGCCTACCAATAATATTCAAACCACAAACGCCTCCAGAGCAAACAACTCCCTGACCTGCGAATATTTTTTCCCTTTTTATTTAAGAAAGACCTTATCTTGAGGTTAAATCCATTACCCTGGGCATTGGAATGAAGCCTACACCTGCTGAACAGCCCTGTTGCCTAATTCCTGCCTCTTATCCATTCAAAGTAAATGGAGGGAGGCCCCCAAAGATAAAAGGGGGGAGGGCAAATTGAGTCATAGAAATTAATGACAGGACTCTACAAGGGTGCTTCCTTGTGCAAAGTCACATCTGATTTCTCAACACCTCTGCCCTTCTCTTCATTAACTTTCATCCCCTTTGATCGATTTTTTCTAGGCTTTTTTCTTTTTCTTTTTCTTTTTCTTTTTTCTTTTATCCTTTCCTTCTCCTTGTTTTTATTTTTCTAAACTAGCATGTCATCAATCACTCCCTTCTCAGTGTGATTCAAATTATTAATCAATTATTATTCATGTGAGTAATAATTGAACATATTAAATGATTTAAACACTCATTTCAATATTTCCACTGCTGGTTGGTGAGGACATGGGAGCCTATTTCAGGAGGAATGGGTGTCATCCAGCCTGGAAAGGATACTAGGACCCCCTTGGTAAGTGCCACCCACTGCAGCCCTTCCTGCGTGTCTTCTGAATGATGCCTCACATAATCCTGCAAGTTAAGAAAGAGGGCCTTGTTTTACAGATGAAAAAAATGAGACTTAGTTAAGCCTTTCTTAGTTATTGAGCTAGAAAACTGAACTCATGTCTGTGTGGCTCCAAAGTCCATGACTTTTCGACTATGCCGCTTGCCTCGACTGCCCAAAACAAACAGAAGAATGCTACTCTATTTAAGTATCTACATTTCCATTTCAGATCCATTGATCTTACCACCTTTTCATTGTCCCTCATGTCCTCTTATCCTTCCTTACCTTTATTCGATCCCATGGCCAATTATTAAAATCCCCCTCACAAGACCTCTCCCTCACATACCCTGTAAACTACCTTTCTTCTCTCTCAGTCAATCTCATTTCACAAGTTTCCAATGGTAAAACCCACCTCTCCACCCACCTGAAAACTGCAAGCAGGCAATTGACCATGGCTGGTGAAAAGCAATCATTGGGATGACACACTGCTCCAGTGGGTCTTCAACATGACCCAGCCACCCAACAATGCTCCCTTGGCCCTCCCTTCCCACCTCATTCCCTTCCTGTTTCACTAAGAGACCAAAAGACTTCCACAGAGTTCTCTCTGATCTCCCCTCCACATCCACCTCTCCTTCTGTTACTGTAAAAGAACTGTCCTACTCCTGTCTAAGGACTGTATTCTATGCCTGCCTTCGTCCATTCAGGTGGCTAAAACAAAATACTAAGACTGGGTGGCTTATAAACAGGAATTTATTGCTCACGGTGCTGGAGGCTGGAAGTCTGAGGTCAGGGTGCCAGCCTGGTTGGACTCTAGTGAGAGCTCTTTTCTGAGTTGCCCACTTGACATTGTATCCTGATATAATGGAAAGGGCCAGAAAGCTCTGTGGGGTCTCTTTTAAAAGAGGACTAATCCCATTTACACAGGTTCCAAGCACCTATCCAAAGCTCCACTTCCTAATATCATCACATTCCAGCCTATGAATGGGGGGGCACCTTCAGGCCATAGCAATGTCCTTCCCCACCCAGGCACCTGGTTCCAGCCATTCTCCCTCTCTTTTGCATTGTCAGTTTCTCACTCTACTGAATCATTCCCATTCACATTCAACAGTTACCTCCTCCCTCTTAAAAACCCTTCCATCTCCATTTCTTGTATAGTTATCACCTTACTTTATTCCTTCCTTATGTCATTAAACTTCTCAGTAGAGTTGTCTGTATTCTCCACCCCTGATTCTGTTCCTCTCACACCCTCATAGACCCACTAGAATAAGATTTTTGCCCCCATCTTTCACTAAAACCAGTCATGTCACCAGTGATCTCACATTGCAAATCCAATGGTTGGCGCTCAGTCCTGCTCTTCCTTGTGCATTTGACACAGCTGATCCTTCCTTCCACTTGGAAATATCTTTTTCTCTTGGCGTCTGCAACTTCATGCTCTCCAGGTTTTCCTGGAGCGCACTAGCTGCTCTATCTCAGCTCCTCTTCTGGTTCTCCCATCTCTCCCCAACCTCGTAATGTTGGAGTACCCCAGGGAAATTCTTTGTCTTCTCTTCTCAACCATCTTTCACTCCCTTAGTGAGCTCGGTCAGTCTAGTAGTTTTAAATATATACAAGGTCTGTCCAGAAAAAGTCCAGCCATTGTTACTATAATGAGAACAGTTTGCGTGAGGTCAGTGTAACCTGGCAGCCAAGGAAAGTGGACTAGAATGTGCATGTGTGAACAATGACAACTTCACTGTACTAGTCAGTGAGGGCAGTAGATGGCATTGAGTTAGCATGTGTGCTGCGTGGCTGTCGCACTCAAAATGACTGAGCAAGTAGAACAATGAATCTTCATCGAATTTTGTTAAGCTTCAACAGCCCTCCGTGGAAACAAGTCAGATGATTCACAAGGCTTCAGGTATGGGCAACTGGTGATTGGCCACATCATTATGACAACACACCCACTCACGTATCATATCTTGTGCAGAGTTTTTTGGTGAAACATCAGATCAGCCCCCCTACAGCCCAGATTTGGTGCCCAGCAACTTCTGGCTTTTCCCCAAATTAAAATCACCTTTGAAAGGGAAGAGATTTTTTAGACTGTCAATGAGATTCAGGAAAATACGAAGGGGCAGCTGATGGCAATTGGGAGAACTGTGTGAAGTCCCAAAGTGTCTACTTTGAAGGAGACTGAGGTGTCATTGTCCTACGTATATTTCTTGCATCTTGTATCTTCTTCAATAAATGTCTCTACTTTTCATATTACATGGATAGGCCTTGTATAAATGCTGCAGATTCCCAGATTTACATCTCCAGCCCAGAGGTTTCTCCCCATAACTCTAGAATCAGATTTATCTGCTGGCTCGATGCCTTCATACACATGTCTAAGAGACATCTCAAGGACTGCCTGTCCAAACCTGAACTACACCCTTGCTAATCCCCACTTCCCTGCCAGACCTGCTGCACTCTCTTCCCCATCTCTGCTACTGGTCCTTCCTCATCCAGTTGTTCAGCACCATACCTCGCAGTCACACTAGTCTGATTTTTTTTTTCAAATCCACATCTAATCCATCAACAAATTCTCCCTTTTTTTCTTTAAAATATATCCAGATTTGATCACTCCCAAGTACCCGCACTGCTCCATCCTATTTCAAGCCATTATCCTCTCTATCCCAGATTGTTGCAATTCTCTTCCCATCAGTCACTCTGCTTCTGCTAAGCACATAGCCAAGCAAGAAGCATTTGGGAGGAAAAGATCCATTGTAAACAGTCCTTTCCTCCAGGCACTCAGGGGCTGCTATGTTGTCTGGGTGCAGGATCTTTTTAAAGTGAGTCAGAGTTGGCCCGACTAGGAGAACCCATTCAGAGGGGTAGGATGTAAGGAAGGCCATTCCACGTGCAGAGTCCAGGTGTTCCTAGATCTCGAGAAAGTCTAAGACAGAGTGACAGGGCACATGTGCTTTTACCAAGAGAGGGATGCCATCACTGAGAGAGAACTATCCTGGGGATTGGGGTGAACACACCCCACCTCATCTCCATCCACTTCAGCTGTGTGGACCCCTTGGTCAGGAATCAAGCCAGTTAGAAAAAGACTCATGACTGCTAAAATTCAAGCTCATGTTAAAAAAAAATCAGTGTTTTCACACTAATATGAAATTTTATTGGTGGCTGGTCAAGAGATCTCCTTATTCAATTGGGACAGAGTATTCTTGTTCCAGAGTCCTAACTGTAATCTTTTAACAAAGCCGGTTGGATTCTGTAATACCACAGTTTCCAAAGAAAGACGCTCAACGATTTTACGACTCCTCTCTGGAGGCAAAACCTTTAATGCCTTTGGGATTTCCCCAGAAACCATGTATAATTTTAAGTATTTAAAAGCCAAAAACAGTCTCTAGATTCAAATAGGCAAATTACACAAAATGGGGAAGAATTCAATTTCACACACACATGGTGAAGCCTAGCATCCCAGTGTGAAGGGTGTGTCAAGTGGGAGGCGACTCTCCTGCCCTCCACACTTCCCAGGGCCCCCTCCTCACACCAGCGTGCATTTCCGCAGTCCCCGGGGATAACCTCCCATTACTGGTAAGCTACTTTGCTATAAATTCCATTTAAGGAGTCTGTATCAAGGGGAAAAGATCTAACATCCTTCAGCATTTCCCAGTTCCGTAAAACTGGGCTGTTCATCCATTATCAGGTTTTAACTTCACAAGGCCCTGGAGATGTACAATCTAATCATTTTTCTAAAGGACAGGCTCAGAGAAGTTGAGTAACTTGCTCAAGGTCACTCAGCTATTATGCGGTAGAGCAAGATTCCAACAGGGCTGTCAGATGTCAAAGGCTTTTTTTCTTTCCGCTAAACCATCTTTTTAGATTCTAAATAGCAATGGGGTTTTTGGCAGTTAACAGAGGCTATGAAGGATGTTTCTGTAATTTTTTTTTTACCTGGGGGTCCGTCATTTCATTTTACAAACATTCTAGAAAGCCACTGATGGAAAATAGACTTCCAAATTTTCATTCAGTCCAGTTTTCTCCCCTGAATGTCAAACCATAGATCTGATCTGACATCTTCACTTGAATGTCTTGTAAATCACCCAATTTAACTTGTCCAAACCTATCTCCTGGTCACCCTCAAAGCCATTACTCCTGTGGGCTTCCATACTCAGTGAATGGCAACTCCAGCTCCCAGCTACTCAAGCTATACATTCACCTGTCATCCCTGACTCCTTTCTGCTTACTCCTACACGCCACCCATCAGCGCATCATGTCAGTTCTACTTCCAAAATGTATCCAGAATCCACCCACTCTCACCATCCCCACTGCCACCATCTTCCTCTCACTTGAATTATTATTCTAGAGGCCCAACTGGCCAAGCTTGCTCTTACTGTCCCACAGTCTTCTCAACACAGCAGCCAGAGTGATTTTGTTGAAGTATAACTTTTCTTTCCCATCTTCCTCCAAATAAGAGTCAAATCCTCACCTTACCCTGCCCCCAAGACACTGTGTTCTGGCCCCTCCAGCCTACCTCCAGCCTTTCCCCCTCTGATCATTCTGTCACCGCCAGAGGGAATACAAATAGCATTAAACATTGAACAGTTTTCATACTTCCCATCAATTTGAATTGACCTCTGTGTGTGTGTGCTGAGTGACTATCAGCATGAAAGATTCAGAACTGGGCAAGTGAGGAGAGACCAGGAGTGGAAGAATCCTGCTAGACCAGGGAGTCAGTATGATGAATGGGCCAAGGTAGGGAGTCAATTAGGGGCAGACCTTCTTAGACCTGGGCAAGGGAGCTTCCGGGCCCTGTACCTTAGGAGGATGCCCTCAGACCATCTTCTGGCTGCACCCTTCCCCATCAGGTGAGGAGTCTGCAGTACCAAAGGAATGAGCCTACCTGGAGTGTACTGTTAGATTATGTTCCAGGTACCCAAGACCTTGATATTCTTTGCCCAAATAGCCATGAGCCTGCTTCCCAGGCCTATTTGGGGGCTCTCCCCTGAGTTTACCCTCCTGAAGATGCACCTCACTGCCAGTGTGCAGACCTCTAGAGCCAAGTGGTGGCCATGAATCAGCTTGGAAATATGGGATGGGATGTGCATACTACTGAGTGGTAGGCCTTTCACAGCATGGGATGGGTCCAGGGGAAGGAAGGCTCCAGGAGTGGAAGGAGAAGGGGAATTTCAAGAAGGGGCAGATGTCTCTGCCCCACTGCCACCTCTAGCACATAACACTAAGGATTCTAAGACTTCCAGATTTAAACCTGGTCGCCTTGTCATTATCAACCAGGTTTGGTGTCAGAAGAAGCTCGCTGGGCACTCCAAGGTGGGCCATGGCGTTCTCCAGTTGAGCAAAAACAATCTCACAAAACACCAGCACCAGACAAGGCCACTGTGACTATGATGGAGCCAGAGGAAAACAAGGCCTCTGCATACTCAGGTCTGAGCACAGACCCAAACAAGAATGTTACCAAACCACAACAATGACCAGTGTCCTATCCTGGCTAATGCAAGTGATAACTGCTTTTTTTTTTTAAATCCTCACCCAAGGATACATTTATTGATTTGAGGGAGAGAGTGAAGAAGGGAGAGACAGATAGAGAGAGAAATGTCGATGTGAGAGAAAAACATCGATGTGGGATAAGAACATCACTGCAAGAGAGAAACATCAATACACCGATCGGTTGCCTCACGAATGTGCCCTGACCAAGAACCAAACCTGCCACGTAAGCACTCCTATGTGCCTTGACCAGGACTCAGATCCCTGACCTTTTGGTGCATAGGACAACACTCCAAACAACCGAGCCACACTGACCAGGGCATGGCTAGTACTTCTTTACCAGTCACAGCGTTAGCCCTGCTTTAAGATAGGACGGCCCTGCTTGCCAAGGGCATCCATTCAATCCTAAGCAAAATCATGCTTTCTTGAACCTTCCCCAAAATCACCCGTCATAAGCCCAAATCTTCCAAACTCTCCTTTTTAACACCTTCTGCTTGAGATGTCCCTCGGTTCCCCAGGGGGTGTGGCCTCTCCCTCATGGCAATGAGTTACTCCACCCAACTTTGTTCCACTTCCGGTGTGCTCCTGGTGGTCTTTGCCTAGATGGCAATGACAGGAGCTATGCTTGTCAAGGTGGGAAGAACAGTTTATTTAACGGTTCACAAGCTTGCTTTATAATGCTTAAACACTTGGATATGCGGTATGAGGCCTCCACTGGGTCTCTCGCCCAATGCCTTACAAATGTTCAGCGGGCCTGACTGCGGCAGCACTTGTGACTGTGTACCTCTAGAGAGCAGAGCCACTTCCCCAAAAGATGCATTCACCTAGAGAAAGGAGTTTCTAAGGTGGTGAAAACAGAACAAAATGAACACAGGCAGATAAATTGGAAATAGTGCTCTAGTGTCCAGGAAAAACTTTCAGGAGCTCAAGTACAACAAAGTTACAACAAATGGCCATTGCGGACTGCACACACTCGGCATGAGCGTGAGTTCACAGAGCACTGGGGCCACTGCTGCCAGTGAGAGGCCTGACAGAGAGAAATCTCTTCAGCATCCGGATGGAGGAGTCTACACCTGGAATGAATGCTGGGCTGTAGGATGACTTCCTGAAGATACCCAAGTGTCTGCAGGAAGTGCTTGCTCTTATTTTTCCTGATGTCCTTTGGTGTGCCATCTGAGTGTTCTGAAACTTAAAAAGTAGTATATATTTTTTGGTTTTTTCTTAAGCAGGAGCTAAGGACAAGGGTAACCCTGAAATAAGAACCTCAAATTATTTCTTCAAGTGTTAGTATGAAATTATTTCCCAGCCTTGAATAGGAAAACTCACCTAGCTAGGTTTTAATTGGATAGGAATTGAAAATATTTTCCCCACCCCAAAATTTATTCTTAGTATGTTTTTTAAAATATCTTACAATTTTTTTTGTCAATTATAGTTCAATATGCTAAAACTAAAATAAATTAAAATTTAAAGTGTTTCCAATTTAAAGATATTTTTTTCAAATGCAGTGCTATCGTACATGTATGAACACTTCACACCTGCCAGTGAAAAATATCGCATCACGTAGTTTGTAATGCTTCACTGTTTTAATAAACACAAATAAAATCTCCAAATGGTCACAGAAAAATAAGGATGATGATGATGATGATGATGATGATGATTTTCTGTCTGTGTGACTAAGTGTTCAGCATTGTTCTAATCACTTTACACATAATAACCTCCTTTATTACTCACCCAAATCTATGAGACAGGTACTACTATTACCCCATTTTACAGATGAGGAAACTGCATCACAGAGGGATCAAGGTAATGGGCCAAGTTCATACAAAAAAAGTGATGGAACTGGATTTGAACCCAGGCCGATTGCCTCCTGGGCATATGTTCTTCACATGTGGGCTTTACTGGCCGAGACTGGGGTTGGGACAATGGTGGTCAGCCATATCTGAGCACACGGTGAGATTAACCATGAGAAGCTGAAGAAGGGAATTTTTAAAGAGGGGACAGCAGAAGCAAAGGCCCAGGGGCAGGAATAAGTTTGTCAAGTTGGAGGAATGGAGAGGAGGCCTGTAGGGTTGGAGCAGAGTGATGTGGGGGCAGCACTGGGATATGAGGTGGGAGATGACAGCAGGGTTGCATCGTGCAGGGCCTCAGGGAGCCACTAAATGTTCTAAGCAAGGTAGCAATGACTCTAATTTCCTCACTCCTGTTGTACAACCTCTGGAATCACCTGGAAGCAGTCAGAGCTTCTTTGGATGTGAATGACAGAAGCAGGAGGTGGAATCTCACACAGGATGAGGGGGCCACACATCCTGGCTCTACCCACACCAGCTGTGTGGCCTGAGGTAGATTGCTTTACATTTTTGTGCCTCAAATTCCATATCTGTTTAATGAGGATAATAATAGTAACTATCTCAGAGGGCTGTGGAGAGACTTAAATAGGTTAATACATGTCGCATGGTCTGGCCAGTGGTTAAGGGTTACATAATGTCATACATCATTATCTTCATTATCATGATAAATATGGACACACATGACAGCTTCAGGTGAGGTTTGATCTAGGTGCTCACATGCTATCGTCAAAGCTGGGAAGTTTCTAGGTGGGCCTGGAGCAATAAGCTGGCCTCTCCCTTGCAGGAAAGACCCAGGGAGAGACTTCAGGGGGAGCACAGCTGCTTTCCACTTTCCCCACTCCAGCTTGGGGCCCTTCTTCAGTGAAAGACTGACCTGGGCTTCCTGCAGTCCTAGGGCCCAGACTCTCAGAAGGCCCACAATGCACACAAAGACCTTGGGGCAGGCAGGTAGTGCATGCACAGCTTGCGCACCAGCCCCCTGCAAGGGCCAGAGATCATAGGAGGCAGAGGAGGTTGGCTCCCAAGAGGCACCTCGACAAGGGGCCCTAAAAGGCTTCTGGTGGAGTCCAGGGATGTCCTGCAGAAACTGGAAACCGCTTCCAAACCCCGCCGCACTCCTCCCCACCGGGCTCACTCTTGGAGATTCTTCCCTGAGTTCTGTGAGGTCTTGCCAGGCAAGGCCAGGCCCAGGAGAAGGCCTCATGGTTGGACAGGGATCCCAAGGGGAGTAAGCCAGGTGCCCCTTCTGCAGGTGGGGAGCATCAAGGTGGACGAGCCCACAACAAAAGCAGGAGGCACCCATTTCACTCCATGCAGTGTTCCTGGGATTACTGCAGCCCAGCAAACCCAGGGCTGCCTGAGCCTCTGTTCCCTTGAGGCCACCCCTCTGCTCCGACCTGCCCCCGGCCTGTCGGTCACAGCCCTGGCTCTTGGGCCTCGCAGCTGATGGCATGGTGCAGGGACGTGCACAATGCGCTCCTAGTATTTTTTTTTATGAGGTGTTGATGCTTTGAGATGCAAACCTTGTTCCAAAGAATGACCATAAGTAAGGTGAAAAAAAAAAGAAAGAAAACAGAAAAGAAAAGAAAAATAACATTTGGTGTACTCTTGTCATGTATTCAGAACTCTGATAGTTGGTTTATAAAAGTGATCTCATTTAAGTAAAGACAAAAATGGATAGCTTGCGGAATTGAGCAATCAAAAGCATCCTAGATATTTATCTTTGGGCTCTGTCCTAAGCAGATCCTTGCACTTGAAAGTACTGGAATTTATCAAGATCCAGTAGCCAGCCATTGCATCACCACTGCAAACCAAAGCCATTTATCTGAATGAATCAACTTAAATAATTCCCATGTCAAGAAGCTCACAACTTACCTCGTATTTTTTCCTTACTTAAAAAAAAAGTCAAAACTACAGAAAAGTTGAAAATAGAGTACAATGAATACTCTTCACCTAAATTAGCCACTTGTGCTGCTAAATTTGGATTCCCTTTCTTAACATACATACACACACTCTTCTGGCTAAATCACTGAAACTAAGTTACATAGATCCTGACACTTCATCTAAATACTTCAACATGCATCTCCTAAAAATGAAAATGTTCTATATAACCGAGCACTATTTATTTTCACACAAATCTAAGAAATTAACATTAATCAATAATGTGATCTAACAACCTCTGTTTAAAATTCTGCAATTGCCCTCAAAGTAATTTTTCTTATTTCTCCCCACCAACCTGAAATCTTCTCAAGGTTCACGTATTGCACTGCTGGTGTATCTCCATCCTACATTCAGCGCATCTGATTCTCAGTAAATTACTCCCAACAGGAAGCCAACATCTCCTCCTTGTACATCCCTCACTTGGCATTCTCCAGTGGTTCTCAATAAATTTCTTCTAACAACTTCTTTACAAATCTAAGTATAATTTCTTTTCTGTGACAAGATTTTTTAAAAATAGAGGTCAGTATCTAGTTCACTGCAGACTTACATACGGTTCAAAGAATGTCCCAGGGCAAAATTCAAGCCAGGAGCCTGCAGGGTTCATCCAACAGACACGTATTTATTGCACTCAGTGCGTGTGCACCCATGCATATGTATGTTTAATATGAATTCATTGCCAGAATTTAAACATATTTTTTTTTGAGATCTGTATATCTTGTTCTTCTTTAAAAGTGAAATCAGAAGAATTGGTAACTCAGGCTTCACATTCCCAAAAAGCAACAATTGGCTAAAATTAGTGGCAACTGCTGCCTTCATATGGGCCTGGGCCCCCTATCTCCATAATTCACAAGCTGGATAATGTCTCCTAGCATTGTGATGTTACTGTTACTTTTCTTACACCTGGTCTCCTGTTCTAATCCACATTACCTGCCTGGTCTCAGCAGGCATTTGTGTACCCCATGCCATGTGCTACTTCACAGCATTCTAAGCACCTTCGCACCACCATTTCTCTCTTTTTTTTTTAAAGATTTTATTTATTTATTTTTATTTATTCTTAGAGAGAGAGGAAAGAAGGGAGAAAGAGAAGCAGAAAAACATCGATGTGTGACAGAAACATTGATCAGTTGCCTCTCACACATGTCCAGACCAGGGAGCAGGCCCAAAACCCAGGCACGTGCCCTGACCTGGAATCGTACCAGCGACCTTTCACTTTGCGGGACGACATCCGACCCACTGAGCCACACCAGTCAGGGCCACACCACCGTCTTATTCTTAAACCAGCCTGTGAGATAAGTAGGACTTTTAATATTACCCCCATTTTCCTGCTGAGGAGACCAAGGTCAGTACCTGCAGTGTCCCTGCAGTAAGATAGCCTACTGAGATACGGGAATCTGGGAAAAATGAAATAGGCAGCACTTGTGATGTAGAGGAAAGGACTCTTTCAGAGACAGCTTCAGAGGCATGGGAATCTAACTCCGCTATAGAAAAGGAACAGCTATTCTAAGTAACGTTACATCACTTTCATTAAGGTTTTTGTTGATGGACTTGAATGGATCCCTCCGTTGGTTGCCATGGAAACCATAAACTAGTGAAGGCTGTCTAGTAGCTTGGGTCAAGTGAATTTAAAAGAAAGAAACTTTTGAAAATACCTAACTAAAGAATTTATGGAATGAGGAGAAGGATAAATTATTCAAGGTGCTTATGAATTCCATCTGAGAAGCACAGGCAGCCAGAAATCAGGACTGAAGGCTGAGGCCAAGCAAATGAACCCTCATTCCTTCCTGTTTAGCTCAAATGTCTGCTTGGAACTGAAATGAGGACCTCACAGCTCAGGCCTCAGGTCTTCCTAGGCTAAGTTATTGCAAAGAGATAAAGGAGCTTTGTCCTCATCTTAGCTAAACACGATCTAGTTACAGGCTCCTCTCCCTGGTTTCTTCCCCCTGCTATATGCAACATCTGCTTATGTAAAAACATAACCAACAAAGAGTCACAAAGACTTTCTTGTCTATTTAGGTGGAACAGGGGTTGTGGGCTTCAACCCCAAACTCAACTTAGCTTACATGTTCTTCTTACTTAGATAATTAACTCTCTAATTAAACTCAGGTCTGGAAAACAGGGCTACAGAGTCCTCTGAAAGGCTGGACCAGAAACAAATGGACACGGCTTAACAGTCAGAGAACAGAGTGTTCCAGGAGTCAAATATAGAACCTTTCAGGGCCAAAGAATTCACCAAAACTCCTGAGTGATTTACTTTACAATTTAGACAAGTTTTAGGATGAAGATTTTTAAAACTAATTTATGTTTGGGTAAACCTACCTTCTTCAGAAAAGGTCTCCCCAGGCCATGACTCTAAGAGAAAATCAAACTCTCTACATAGTTCCAATAATGCTGAGTAGAAGAGAGTGTATTTCTCAAGCACAGCCTCCAAGATTGATTCGGGAATGCAATTGATATGTTACATTAAAAATAGTGACAGATCTCCATAGTAATGGCGACCACAGAAAACATCTTTGTCAGAAGTGACAGCTCAGAACACATATGAGGAATCAAGGCAGGGGGTGGTAAGACTGAGCCCCACTGATACAGAGGAAATACTGGTACCTGCGCACAACGTCGTCAGCCATGGGGTTTTCTGGAATAGTATTTCATCCACTATATAGTTTTACAGAACGCAAGAGATGAAGCGAATCTGTAGTTCTTTTACTTTAAATGTCTATAAATGAACACATGTAAAGAAATAGAACGATGACATTCTCTTCAATGTGGGTTATCTCTTGTTTGGGCTATAGCTACATGCAGCGGTAGAATTTTTATTTCATCTCCAAATGACATTTTCTAAAGATGCCCCGTTATTTGCCCATCAGGATAATAGAAAACACCTAGGAGCTAGAGGCCCACAAACATAGTTCTAATCCACATCTTTGCCAGGAACTGGGTGAGTTTTGATAAATAGCCCAGCACTTATCCACTCTGTGCTCTAGGTCCATTGTCTAACAAATGCAAATAATAAAACATAGCCTGTCCATCATCAGGGGGATATTTAGAGAGCCTGAGAGTAATAAATATTTAGAGCTGGAAACTTAGAGGTCTTCTGTCCTACCCTGCATCTTATGAAGAGGACAATGAGGCCCCACAGGTTGAGTGACCAAATCAAGGTATAGCTAGAGAGTGGCAAGACCACAACCAGAACCAAGGGTTTTCTCCCGTGCAATTGTCGCCATGCCACATTCTTCACTTATAAATGAAACGTTACATAAATGGGTCAAAGATGGCTCTGTGCATTGGTCTCGACATGGTTTATTTTTGCACTGCAGATTGAGATTCATTCACTCAAAAGCCCACTGGCACCAAATTCAAATTTTAAACATCTAGTAATTTAAAAAAACAACCAAACAAGCAGATTTTTAGCCATTTTGAGCCTACCTATGTTGTATGCCCCTGGAAACCTCACCCAGCCCCTGTTGGCCATCAATAAGCTAGAGCCTTGTAAGTACAAAACCTCAAGCTGCCCTTGCCCTTCAGAGTTCTGTGATCCAGAGACCCCCCTGTCACATTTCTGACCCCCACTTTAATCCCTCTCCCCCGCAGGAGTTCCTGTGCCCTCCTCCCCGTCTGGATTTTGCCTTCCTGGTGCCTCTGGGTGGCCTCAGACTATGAGAGACGTCCCCTTTCCCACAACCCTGTCCAAGCATGGCCGATTAACCCTAGTTGTGTGTTCCTATCTGTCACAGTCATATCTTTTTCCTTGATCGACCTCAAACCCCTCAAACCTCCTTCAAAAGATACAAATGTACTTTGAGCAAATGTCATGGAGATATTTGTTGACACCACTAAGGATGAGGGAAAAATGGACCCCTAATGCCAGTTTCCTGACTCGCTGTGGGTCTGAATATTGTACAGCAAGTGACAATAATACTTCTCAGTCTTGGTCATGTGAGGATAAGCCCTAACAACTTGGCACAATCATATTTTTCACCTCCCTTTTGCTCCTTCACAGAAGAGATTAAGAAAAAAATCATATAACAAATTGGTCCCTGTGGCCACAAAGCAAATGCTCGACTCTTTCAGTGTACATCTGGAGCAACAGGACAATGCAGACATCACCTAGGATGTGGCTGTCACCCAAAGGCAAAACTGCCTTAGAAAATAAGGCAAGGAATTCCAGTTTAACACTGAATGTTTTATTATTTTAAAAGTTCCAAATCTAAATTCTGCTCCTGAAAATCTAAATGCACTTTTACAAACTGTGTAATCACACAAAACTATTCAGCTGCCTTAAGTATTACTGAGAAGGTGGAGAAACAATTGAAAGGTAACTCATTGAACTGTTCTTTGCTCCCCTTGCGGTGGGTGCAGGGGAAGGCCATTACACATTTTAAAAATAATTGGTTTGATGAAATCAAAAAGGAAATATTTTGAGTATGTTTTTCTGGTTTTGTCAAATAAATAGTTGCCTTCCTCTCCTGCCTCCCCCACCCCCCAAAAAGATCTAAGCTCTAAACTCAACTCAATTTCATTTGGTTTGGAAGTACTACATTATGGAATAAAACTAACACTAACACTCTATGTACTTTTGCCAAAACTAATGATAATTGACACGGATTGATCAAATACATGCCAAGCACTGCACTGAGGGTTTTAAATATATTACATGTCCTCTTCACAACAAAGCTAATAATGTAGGTACTATTATATTTTTTTTCATTTTACAGATATGGAAACTGAGTCACAGGATGCTATAATAACTTGCTAAGGATCAGGGAGCTTCTAAGTCAATTCAGTCTGATTCTGGAGCTGCCCTGCCCAATATGCATAAGGCTACTGAGCACTTAAAATGTGGCTAGTTTGAATGGAGGTGTGTGATAAGTGTAAAATATACACGATAGTTTAATGATAATATAACGAAAAAATGTAAAATATCCCAATAAATTTTAAAATATTGACTACATGTCAAAATAAAATTTTGGATACACTGGATAAAATGCTATTAAAATTAGTTCGACCTGTTCGTTTCTGCATTTTTTAATATGGCTGCTAGAAAACTTAACATTCCATGTGTGGCCCACACTTGTGGCTCACATTATACCTCTATTGGACCACACTGCTCTGAAGCCTACACTCTTCACCATTTTGCTTTCCCCTCCAAAGGGGAAAGTTTATACTACAGGCATATCTCCTTTTATTACACTTTCCTTCATTGAGCTTCCTAGATGTTTCATTTTTTACAAACTGAAGGTGAAACCCTCCAACAGCAAAAAGATATGACTCACCTTATTATAATACCCACTTTATTTCAGTGGTCTGGAACTGAATCCACAATATCTCCAAGGTATGCCTGGATTCACATTAATAAAAAAGTGTGATCTTCTTTTATTGCAAGATGAATTATATTTTGTTTGTATGTGAGGAAACCAAGGCATAAAACAGTTAAGACCCAAAGTCAAACATTAACCCTGCAGCAATCTTCTAAGAATACTGAGAACAAAGATTACACACTTTACTCAGTTTTACTTGCTTGACCTGCTTTCCTACCTGAACTGAAGCCATAGAGTTCAAGAAGTTTAATGACTGTCTGAGGTTTAATGTCTAATCAAAGCCAAACATGGCCTTTGCTTGTGTTTTTTGCTCTCCCTTATGCCCACTGTGCTATGCATGGATAAACAAACACAGCAAGTTTGGGGAAAATGCCAGTTTGTGTGGCTTTTTACCAAGGGTCGTGGGTTGGTTTTTACAGCATTAATACTTCAATTATTTAACAATAGTCATTGAGTTTCTGTTTTCAAGGAAAATGTATAAAACACATGCTCATACGTTAGTTTTTTGAATGGCATAAGGACTCCTAAAGAAAGTCTAAGCTATTCATAAACTCTAATCATGGCTCAGATGCTGGATTGGTTCAGAGCTGAGGCTGGATTTTTATATTTTCCTCTGGAAGGTCCCTAAGCAGAAAATATTTCCTGAAATGTGAGAAACTCCACAGGTGCCATCTAATAGAACAGGACATAGCAATTAAAACTAAAGACATTCTTGTACTTTTTGCTCTCTCAATCCAGCCCATCCCCCAACTGGCTATGAACATTTGACGTCTGTGCTTATTTACTTAGTTCCCCTGAGCACACGGTGACTTTTCTCTGTCACTGCATTCACCTGTGAGAGCTCTATTTAAAGAGACTTCATACTGTTCTGAACATTTACATTTGAGCCAAGCCCTCAGCTCACCACGTCAACACTCCCTCTCCTACTTTTTCTCAACATCTCTCTTCCTCTTTAGTCCTTTAATTAATTCTTCTTTTTTCCCTGCAAACATGTAAAAGAAGAGGCTGTAACACTGAAAACCTTCCTGGGGTGGTGGTAGAACTGGCCCTTCACACTGCAGCCCCTCCTTAGTGGGGATTAAGTGTTCCTCCCCTGTGTCCCAACACTGGGCAGCTGTCCCTGAGTCATTCAGGATCAACCAATGACACTCCAGAGGGCTGCAGGGGGGAGAACAGAGTCCCCGTGCATTTTATTCATAGGACTGTGTGTGCTTATATAACCTCCCTCTGTATAGATAGACCCACCTATTATCTTTCACAATTCCTCATTGTTTAACCTTATTCTTCTGGATTTGTTACATGTTTGATGTTCTTAGTGGGCAGTGTTCCACGTGACACAGTGGAAGGCGTACAAAAATCCAGAGGCTCACATTCTAATTACTGCTCTGCTGCTAACTAACTGTGTGGTTTTGGACATGTCATTGAACTTCTCTGAGCCCATTCTTCAAAGAAGTGAAAGGTTGAATTAGATAATACCTGGAAGCCCTTTCTCTTCTACAATTCTATGATCCATGGCTTTATAGATCATCTCTAGTCATTACTAGCCATTTCTTTTATATTTTTATTTTCTGTCACTCTTAACTCTGAGGAGTCCAAGCTCCTTGGAGTTTTGTGGTTGTCCTGTGAGAAGCAAACCGAATAGGTCCCCTGACGAGGTGATTAAGATAATTCCAGCCAAGACTTTCAGTCAAGATGGCAAAGTAGGTACATGCTTTCCCCCCTCCTCCCACAACAACATCAAAATTACAACTAAATTACAGAATAACCATCATCAAAAACAACCTGAGGACTAGCTGAACAGAAATCCCACAACTAAGGAAATACAGAAGAAACCACATCAAGACTGGCAGGAGGAGGAAGATGTGGAACAGGCAGGTCCCACGCCCACAAGTGGTAGTTATGAAACAGGAGAGATATCTCGGTTGTAGGGGTCCCCCCTAAGCAGCAAGAGGGCCCAGCCCCATACACAGCTCCCCATCTGAGGGTTCTAGTGCCTGGAAGAGAAGTCCCAATAACATTTGGCTGTGAAACCCAGCAGGGATTGCGTTCAAGTGAGGCGGAGGGCTGCTGGAGTGCCAGGCACTGTAGGTCTTAAAGGGCCTGCGGAGAGACTTAAATGCTTACAGATTCACTTGCCCTGAGCTCCAGTGCTGGAACAGCAGCTCAAAAAGTACCAGGGACATACTGGGAGGAAATGAATTGTCTGGTTTCAGAGCAAGGGCTAAAGGGGCGAAGATCAGGGCAGCTCACTCTGGGGACAGAAGTACCCGCAGGGCCATTGTTCTTTGTGGAGCCCCTCTTTCACCCAGTGAACAGGTACAGATGGATGCAAATCTGAATGCTCCATTACCTGGTTAACACTGTGTGCCCCACCCTGGTTATTCCTTGAGACCCTGCCCCACTCAACTTTCAGGTCCACCCGAGCTGCTTCCAGTGGCTTTTCCATACAAATGGCCAATCTTGGCTCATGTTGCAGACTTTCTTAAACTCTCTCAAAGGTCCGCAAACCCCAAACAAGCAGTGTCTGACCTCTGCATTCTCCATACCTCTGGCTAAGCAGCCCTAAGCCCAGCACTAGTGGCAGCCAGCCTTGGTTCAGAGCTTAGCCTCCCCCAGGTGCTTTGAAGTCCCGCATTGGTGGTGGCCATCTGAAGATCACTTTGTAGCTCCTACCAGGTGGCCTCTAGCCTAACACGTGCAACAGTTGATCTTGGTCTGCACCAGAATTCCTCCCAAGAGACCCCAGAAACAATACATCCAATGGCCAGCTTCAAATACCTCCCATTAATGTTACAATAGCAGTCAAGGCTCAACTACAACATGAGGGCACACAAAACTCACACAAGGAATGCCCTGAAGCACCTGGCTCAGGTGACCAGAGAGCCTATGCTACAAGGACCCACAGGGCACCTACCACATGAGACCTCTCTGCCAAGACCAGGAGACATAGCAGATCTACCTAATACATACAATCAAACAAAGGGAGTCAGCCAAAATGAGGAGACAAAGAGCCATGTCCCAAAATAAAAAACAGAACAAAACTCCACAAAAAGAGCTAAACAAAATGAAGATAAGCAATCTACCAGATGCAAAGATTAAAATACTGATTGTAAGGATACTCAGTGAACTTTGGGAAAGAATAGATGAACTTAGCAAGAACTTCAACAAAGAGATAGTAAATATAAATATGGGGATAGGAAACATAGAAAACATAAAAAAGAACTACTCAATAAGAAAAATACAATTACTGAAATGAAGAACACATTAGAGAGAATCAAGAATAATTGGATGAAGCAGAGGATCAAATCAGCAATTTGGAAGACAAGGTAGCATAAAACACCTAATCAGAATATCAAAAAGAAAAAATAAGAATTTAAAAAATGAGAATGGTTTAAGGGACTTCTAGGACAACTTCAAACATATCAGCATTATCATCATAGAGGTACCAGAATAAGAAGAGAAAGAGCAAGGAATTCAAAAGCCTATTTGAAATAAAAATGATGAAGATTTCCCTAACATGGCAAAAAAATAAAAATAAAATAGACATACAAGTCCAGGAAGTGCAGAGAATCCCAAACAAGATGAAACCAAAGAGGCCCACACCAATATACCTCATAAATAAAACATCAAAGTCTAAAGACAAATAGAGAATCTTAAAAGTAGCAAGAGAAAAACAGTTACCTACAAGGGAGCTCTCATCAGACTGTGAGCTGATTTCTCAGCAGTAACTTTGCAAACCAGAAGGGACTGGCATGAATATTAAGAGTGATAAAAAGCAAGAAATTACAATCCAAATTACTTTCTAAGCAAGGCTATCATTTAGAATTGAAGGACAGATAAAGAGCTCCCCAGGCAAGAAAAAGCAAAAGGAATTCATTACCACCAAACCAATATTACAAGAAATATAAAGAAGAAAAGAAAAGATTAAAATATGAATAGTAAATGGCAATAACTACATCCTACCAATTAGTTTACATGTAAATGGATTAAATGTTCCAGTTAAAAGACATAAGGTGTCCTGCCCTGGCTGGGTGGCTCAGTGGATTGAGTGCTGGCCTGCAAACCAAGGTGTCACCAGTTCAAGTCCCAGCCAGTGCACATGCCTTAGTTTCAGGCTAGGTACCCAGTAGGGGGTGTGCGAGAAGCAGCCACACATTGATGTTTCTCTTGCTCTCTTTCTCCCTCCCATCCCCTCTCTCTAAAAATAAATAAATAAACTCTTTAAAATAAAAAGACAAGGTGTCTGAATGAATGAAAAAGCAAGACCCATAAATTTGCTGCCTAAAAGAGACCAACTCCAAATTAAAAGACTCACACAGACTGAAAGTAGAGGGATGGACAAAGTTCATGAAAATGTAAACAAAATAAAAGCTGGGGTAGAAAGACTAATATAAGACAAAATAGACTTTAAAACAGAAACTATAACAAGAGGCAAAGAAGGACATTTCATAATGATAACAGCATTAGTCCATCAAGAGGATATAACCCTTGTAAACATTTACACACCCAACATAAGAGCACCTAAATATATAAAACAAATATTGGTGGACATAAAGGAAGGGCCTGACAGTATGTAGTTGTAGTAAGGGAATTTAACACACCATTGACATGAATAAATAGAACTTACAGGCAGAAAATCAAGAAGGAAGCAGGAGCTTTAATGACACATTAGAACAGATGGATTTAATTAAAATTTTAGGAAATTTCACTGCAAAGCAGCACAATATACATTCTTTTCAAGTACATATGAAACATTTTTTAGGATACACTACATGTCAGGACACAAAACAAGTCTCAATAAATTTAATAAAATTGAAATCACATCAAGGATACTCTCCAATCAAAATGGTATACACCAGAAATCATATAGAAAAATAAATGGAAAAACATACAAACACATGGGGGGTCAATAGCACGCTACTAAACAATAAATGGCTTAAGAATGAGATCAAGGAAGAAATCAAAAGATAGCTTGAAACAAATGAAAATGAAAACACGACAAACCGAAACCTATGGGACACGGGCAAAGCAGTTCTAAGAGGGAAAATTATGGCAATGTAGGCCTATTTCAAAAAATAGGAAAAATCTTAAAGAATCAAAATTTACACCTAAAGGAACTGTAAAAAGAACAACAAAAAAACCCAAACTAAGTAAAAGGAAAGAAGTAATATACATCAGTGGAAATAAATAAAATAGAGTCTAAAATAATACAAAAGATCAATGAAACCAAGAGCTAATTCTCTGAAGACAACATAGACCTTTAACCAGACTTATCCAAAAAAAAAAGGAGAGGACCCAAATAAATAAAATTAGAAATAAAAGAAAAGAAATGACAACTGACACCACAGAAATACAAAGAATTACACGAAAATATATTACAAACAATTATATGCCAAAAGATTGAACAATCTGGAATAAATGGATATATTCCTAGAAACATATAATCTTCTAAGACTGATTCAAGAAGAAACATTAAACCTGAGCAGGCCAATTACAACTAATGACATCAAAGAATTAATTTTTTTTAAAAACTCCCAACAAATAAAAATCCTGGACTGATGGTTTCACAGATTAATTTTACCAAACAATCAAATAAAAACTAACATCTATCCTCAAATTATTCCAAAAATTTCAAGAGCTTGGAAGTTTCCCAAGGTCATTTTACAAAGCCAGCATTACCTCGATTCCAAAACCAAAGACATTATGAAAAACAAAAAATTATAGGCCAATATCCCTGCTGAACACAGATGCAAAAATCTTCAACAAAATATGAGTAAACTGATTCAGCAGTACATTCAAAAGAACATACACTATAATCATAATCAAGTGAAATTTTATTGCTGGGCTACAAGTTTGGTTCAATATCATCAAGTCATTTAATGTGGTACACCAAATAAACAAAATGAAGGAGAAAAAACACATGATCGTATCAATAGATGCAAAAAAGCATTTAACAAAATCCATCACCAATTTACAATAAAAATTCTCAGCAAGGTGGGAATAGAGGAAACATACCTCAACATAATAAAGAATAAATATGTCAAACTAACAACTCACATCATACTTAAGGGGAAAAGCTAACAGTCTTTTCCTTAAGATCAAAAAAAGAATGTCCACTTTCACCACTCTTATTCAACATAGTATTGGAAATGTTAACCACAGCAATCAGACAAGAAAAAGAAACAAAAGTCTTCCATATTGGAAAGAAAGAAGTAAAACTGTCATTATTTGCAGATTACATGATACTATATGTAGAAAACCCTAAAGATGCCACCAAAAACACTATGAGAACTGATAAATGAATTCAGTAAAGTAGCAGGACACAAAATTATTACTCAGAAATTGGTTGCATTTTTTATACACCAATTATGAACTATCTAAAAAAGAATATTAAAAAATCTCATTTATAATTGCCTCAAAAAATAATACCTAGGAATAATTTTAATCAAGGAAGTAAAAATGACTTGGACTTGTACTAGGAAGACTATAAAACATTGAAAAAAATTGAAAAATATGCAAATAAAAGAAAGGATATATTATGTTCATGAATAGGAAAAATTAACATCATTAAAATGTCCACACTACCCAAAGAAATCTATAGATATCAAGATACCAATGGCATTTTTTCGCAGAACTAGAACAAATATTCTAAAAATGTATATGGAACCACGAAAGACCATGAATACCCACAACAATCTTGAGGAAGAAGAACAAAGTTAAAGAAATCATGCTACCTGATACCAACTGTAATACAAGGCCATAGTAATCAAAACAACATGGTACTGGCATAAAAACAGGCATCTAGATTAACAGAACAGAAAGCCCAGAAAAGACCCATACCTTTATGGTCAATTAATATCAATATTTGACAAAGGAGGCAAGGTCATATACTTGAGTAGAGGTAGTCTATTCAATAAATAGCATTAGGAAAATTGGACAGATATATGGAAAAGAATGAAACTGGATAACTTTATTGCACCCTAACAAGAATAAACTCAAAATAGATTAAAGACTTACATGTTAAACTCAAATCCATAAGAATTCTAGAAGAAATTATAGGCAATAAACTTGTTGACACTGTTCTTAGTAATTTTTTTTGGGGGGGGAGGGTATGTCTTCTCAGGCAAGGGTAACAGAAAAAATAAACAAATGGGACTACATCAAACTAAAAAGTTTTTGCACAGAAAAGGAAGCCATCAATGAAACAAAAAGACACCTGCTGAATGGGAGAAGATACTCACTAATGCGTCATCCAATAAAGGGTTAATGTCCACAATGTATAAGGAACTCATGCAACTTAACACCAAAAAACAAACAACCCAATTAAAAATGGGCAAAGGACCTGAATAGACACTTCTCCAAAGAGGATATACAGATGGCCAATAGACATATGGAAAGATGCTCAACATCACTAATCAAGAGAGAGATGCAAATTAAAACCACAATGAGCTATCACCTCAGACTTGTCAGAATGGCTATTATCAATAAATCAGCAAACAACAAGTGCTGGTGAGGATGCAGAGAAAAGGGAACCCTAGTGTACTGTTTGTAGGAACGCAGATTGGTGCAGCCCCTATGAAAAGCAGTATGGAGCTACCTCAAAAGATTAAAAATGGAACCTCCTTATGACCCAGTGATTCCATTTCTAAGAATATATCTGAAGAAATTCAAAACAGTAATTCAAAAGAATATGTGAACCCCTATGTTCATTGCAGCATTATTTACAATAGCCAAGACTTGGAAGCAGTCCAAGTGTCCATCAGTAGATGAGTGTATTAAAAAGCTGTGGTACACTTACACAATGAAATACTACTTGACTATTGAAAAGAAGGAACTTTTATCCCTTGGGACAGCATGGATGGACCTGGAGAATATTATGCTAAGTGAAATAAGCCAGACAGAGAAAGATTAAATACCATATGGTTTCATTCATGTATGGAATCTTATAAACAAAATAAACTAAGAAATAAAATAGAAATAAACTCATAGATACAGAGAACAGACTGACAGCTGTCAGAGGGTAATGAAGAGGGGGTTGGGTGAAAAAAGTGCAGGGATTAAAAAGAAACTGCTCATAGACAGACAACAATGTGGTGATTACCAGAGGGAAAGAGAGGTAGGAGGAGGTAAGAGGGACTAAAGGGAGGATAAATGGTGATAGAAGGAGATTTGATTTGGGGTGGTGAAATACAATAAAATAAATACAGAATTGTACCCCTGAACACTGTATAATTTTATTTACCAATGTCACCCCAGTAAATTCAACTAAAAAATAAAGTTGGTGTAGAAAAACCATTGTAAATATATATAATGAAATATTACTCAGCAATTAAAAAAGAATGAAATCTTGCCACGTACAACAACATAGATGAACCTAGAAGGTATTAGGCTAAGTGAAATAAGTCAGACAGAGAAAGACAAATACCATATGGTTTCACTTATCTGTGGAATCTAAAAAACAAAATAAATGCTCTTGCAGAGCAGCTCAGTTGGTTGGAGCATCGTCCCGATATGCCAAGGTTGTGAGTTAATTCCATGGTCAGGGAACATGCAAGAATCAACCAATAAGGAAGAACTGGCTTCCAGCCAAGATGGAGGCATAGGTAGATATGGTCCGCTTCCTCACACAACCAAAAGGAGAATAACAACCAATTTAAAAACAAAAAACAACCAGAACTGTCAGAAAATCAAACTGTGTAGAAGTCTGGCAACTAACGAGTTAAAGAAGAAACATTTATCCAGACTGGTAGGACGGGTGGAGACAGGTAGCTGGAGCAGAGAGGACATGCAGCAAGGTGGCAGCTGGCAAACGAGGTGGTCCTACATTGTCATGGGGATAAACTGGGAGGAATAACTGGTGGGACAGAGAGACTGGCAACCCTGGGTTCCAGCATGGGAAAATAAAGCTTCGAAACCTCTGGGTATAAAAACCTGTGGGGGTTCTGGAAGCGTGAGAAACTCTGAGCCTCACAGAAGAGTCCCTTGGAGGGGATCATAGGGTCCTAGAACATACACAAGCCGACCCACTTGGGAATCAGCACCAGAAGGGAGCAATTCACTTGTGGGTAGCAGGAGAAGTGACTGAAAGTGGAGCAAGAACCAAGCAAGTGGCACT